>JARYGA010055668.1:0-49967 GCA_030545235.1 Helianthus tuberosus
AGTGGCTCTGATACCACCTTTTTCTGTCACGACCCAAGACCCGGTTTGACCCGTTTCAGGAGCCGCGGCAGAAAATACTGCGGTATTGATTTAATTGAGTTTAACAGCGGAAACAGGATCGATTAAAGCTAAAATTTTCCCCCCGATTATTTATTTCACAATTCGGGATAAAACCCTGATAATGTACAATAGTATGTTTTTAATATAAAAGCGTGATGTTACAAAACATTTATTTATTTTATATTGAGCCACTATCTTTAAGCTTGAATGCTCCCCAGCACTTTTCCTGAATTACAACAGATCACCTGAAACATGTTTGAAAAAGGTTTTGTCAGCGGAAAATACTGAGTGAATCATTCTATTTACTAAAATAACACATTTGTTATAATTTACAGTATTAAGAGCGATTACAATGTTTCTGATATCAAGCCAACTACCCACAGTACTTGTCACTCAACCCATTGGCCCATTCGTCCAATGGTGTCTGTGACTATGGTCATATCCCCCATTGGCTGCCCCAATGGTGACGATTATCAAGTAATGTATACAAAACCCCACATACCGGCTGTACTTGGTGATTACAAAGACTTAATCCCCGTAATTATAACTTTGAAAATAAACATGATTTTGTAAATAGATTTGATAAAAAGAGAGAATGACTCACATTGCTGATTTAATATGGTCAGAGTCTAATTTATGATTTAGCCTTGTTAACCTAATATAGATAATGCACACAAAACTGGGTTAGTAATCAATCCAGCAATTACGATAATTTACGAGATCAAATTATCACAATGAATGTCAAAATGCAATACTTTGTCCATCGAATTAACGATGATCCATTGAATTAACAATGAACGACAAGGTATAATACTTTATCCATCGAATTAACGATGATCCGTTGAATTAACAACGAACGATAAAGTATAATACTTTACCTATCGAATTAACGACAATCCGTCAAATTAATGACGAACGATAAAGTATAACCCTAATGTGGGCGGCATTTAAACATGCATTGGATATCTTGATCGTCGGATAATTGAATCGTAGCAGCGATTGTGCTAATACCCTGTTTTGTAGCAGAATTTCGATACCCGGGGGTCGAATTTTGGAATAACAGAACGTAAAGCAGTGTATTTGTGAGAATTATGTCGACGTAAAATGTTCAGAATACGAATGCCAATGTCTGCTATTTATAGGTGAATTTTGGGATGCCCTGCGCATCGTAGCAAAACATCCCCTACGATGCGTATGGGTTTTTTTAAAGGCCTGCGCATCGTAGGCCATAACCTGCTACGATGCGTATGGGTTAAAAATAGGCCCATAGACTAGCCACGACTGGGACTAGCCTTGGTGAGTCAGTATTTTCACATTTCAGTTATTTTGACAACGAATTTTAAAGATAATTATCAACTAGGGTTTACCCCCCTTGAGTTTTAGGGGCCCTAATCCTGATTCTGAAAATTATAAAAATTTCAGGGTTTGTTCAGAATTACTTGGGTCTCTTAATTAGGGTTTCCTTTTGGACTAATTAATATTATAATTATGACTTTTGATGAGAGTTGTTACATACTAGTCGACTTTAGTACAATATGACCATTGGGATATCTCAGGGGTTCCATGTATTAAACCTCCATGCTGATCAGACATGGAAATAATCTATGGGACACACTAGGATACGCCAATCCTCATATGACACTTTAATCAAACATAGTTTGGCATTCGCAGGCGATAGAAAACAATGAGAAAATAATTAAAATAACATATGTTGTCGTACTCTATGCAAAGAAAGAGTGCTCTTAGATTTTCGGAGGGTTTTTCTTGCCGATACGAGAAGAATCGGTTACTATGGTTTCCTTGGTAATTATACCTTGTGGATGATAATAATTTTTTTTTTTTTTGCTAAGTTTATGGTTCATGAAGATTTATTATTGCCTGTATTAAAAACAGGACTCTTAGCAGAAATTATCATTGATAAATGATAAGGAAGTTTATTGTACAAGTGCTTATATTCAATTAATAATGGAAGTTTCACAAACTAGGCACCTAGCTCAGTTGGCTAGGCGCGCGAAAGGGTGCGGCCTAGACCCAGGTTCGATTCCGGGGACGGCCAATTCCACCATTTTTTTTTGTTTAATATTTATTAATCGTACGGCTACGTGTAATTATGAGAGTTGTCTCATAAGAAGTCTTGATAATTAATTGCTTCTTATCACCCACGATATGGGCTTGATTTTTCGAGGCAACCAATCGATTTTTATCACTATATTGAGTCCTTGTATTTTAACTGAACTAGGACATCGGAAAAATTTCCTAATGGATATTAAAACATCCATCTTATAATGCTGAAGTAGTCTCTGAGGTATACAGGCTTCTTACTGAACTTTCGTTGCTTTTTATTAAGCCTGTACTTGCTCTCTTTCTCAGATTTCTGGGAGTTATTCTCCTACTTTTGGTTCATCCTTCATATACGAAGTGTGAACAAAATCTCCTCATGAGCAATTTCAACATGGTTTTGAATGAGATTTAGAGCGAGAAGCATTCGGCTCTTTGGATTTTCTCATGACCTTTCTATGGTCCTTCCATCTGCTGCGTCAACCACAGCCTGGAGATTAACTCCATTGATATTGAGGTGTACGTTTGCAGTTTTATTAATTTTCGTCGCATTAATAGTATTGCGACTGTCGTCTACCTCATCCGAGTTTTCCATACTCGAAACTTGGTACCCATCTCCAAGATTTAACCATTATTAGTAATCATCCTGATGTCCTGACTTAGGTTAGCCACGGTATTCATAAACCGTATGGGCTATTCTGTTCCGAACATTCATAGTGAATGTTATTTGAACGTATTTCCATTATATTTAGCCTAGGTCACAACGGGACCATCAATGGCATCCAAAGTTTGGAGCGAGTCCAATACTTGCTTGACAGGGGACCATAATGTCACAACTGTCTTTGTCATTAGGACGATTATAAATAGCTCAAAGGCTAGCCTTACATGACTTCGGTTATATATTTATATACATATATGGCATAGAAGCCTGTCGCGAGGGACGTAGAAAATATGGCATAAAGCCCAGTCATGAAGGACATAAATGATTATACGGCACGAAGGCCTTGTCACAAAGGACATTTAGATATGGCACAAACGGCCTTGTTATAAGGACATTCATCAAATCTGGTACAAAGGCATGTCACCAGGAATGTTAACATTTAATAGGTCAACTTGTCACGAATGACCAATTATAGCACATAGGCTTGTCCTGAATGACTTTAAAACATAACTCGATGATCTACCATCAAGAACCTTAATTTATTAGCCGCAATCTTTTTAGATTAGGGCTTCAAGGTTTGAACGTGGTTCTTCACCTTTGGACAGGGAGTCATAGACTACAACTGTCATCGTCTTGATAGACGATTCTTTTGGCAGAAAAATAAGCCAATTAACATCACTAATGGACGTTTATATATAACCATCGTATCTAATGATATTAGTCATGATCCCATCGATCATATTGACTATTAGGTTTGGGGTATAATCACACCATTCTGAACAGGGGATCGTAAAGATCACTACTATCTTTGTCTTACCGACTCTAGAATAAAGTATAGCCCGTAGGCACTTCATCACGAGGGATGTTAATATTATGATCAGCATACTGAGGATACTAGTCAGGATCGCACTGATAGTATAGACTATGGGAATTGAGTATAGCTCACCCCCTTGGCAAAGAATCACAAAAGATTACAATTGCCTTGTCTCAGTTGGACGATCTAATATAGCCCTTAGGCAAAACATCATTACGGATGTTTAAAATTTTTAATCATCGTATTGATGATTTTTGTCATGATCGTATTGATCATATGAACTATTAGGCTTGAGCATAGCTCACCACCTTGGACGGGGAATCATAACTATAACAACATCAATGTCTCAAATGGACAATATATTATAGCCCGTAGGCAAGACATCACTAAAGGATGTTTAAATAATATTATCATCGTATTAAATGGTATTAGTCATGATCGCATTGATCATATTGACTATTATGTTTGGACATAGTCCAACATTTTAGACAGGAGGTCAAAGACCACCACTGTCGTTGTCTTATCGGACAACAAGTTTAGTCCGTAGGTGCTTCATTACTAACGGATGTTTATAATATGATCATCTTATAGGATGATATAAGCCATGATTCCTAGATCACTAGGCTAGATTTGAGAATTGGAAGAATCCAATATAAGGATGACTGTTGTGATTTTCTCGAATCACATTTGTCAGGAGTGCTAACACATTCCTAGGTGTTAACAAGGATTTGAATCCCTTGAGTAGGTTTCACCATCTTGGCCGCGTAGGCTAGGTTTCACCTTTAAGATTCCCTTCAATTGCATACTGACAGAGAAGGAAGGATATTTATTTTATCCAGGATTTTTATCATAAATCCTAATTCATAAGTTAATAATAGCACCAATGGCCTTGTCGCGTAGACAAGTTAAATTTATAAGCCATGATTTCAGAGAATCGTGGCCTTAAGGTTTGAATCAAAGTTCATTACCTTTTCTTGACAGGGAGCTGTAGGCTACCACTGTCTTTAGTCTCAGAGGACATTAACTATAGTCCGTAGGCACTTCCCTTATAAGAGATGTTTATTACTGGATTACCCCTTTAGGGAAATTCATTAACCATGGTAAACATAGACCATATATGGTTAATTTATTAATCATATTTATTTAGGATTTCTATTATAATTTATCCTAATTATAAAACATTAACAGTTTTATTAGTGGCACCCAATGGCCTGGTCACATGGACATTTATAAATTATAAGCTTATGATTTCAGAGAATCAAAGCAATAATAACAGTTTTATTTTATAGCACAAAAGGCCTAGTCACAAGGACAAAATTTTAAATTATAAGCCATGATTTCAGAGAATCAAGGTCTTTAAGTATATTAGCACAACTGGCTTAGTCACAAGGACATATATAACTTATAAGCTATGATTTCAGAGAATCAAAGCATGAAAGTATATTGGCACAATAGGCCTAGTCACAAGGACATTTGTAAATTTTAAGCTATGATTTCAGAGAATCAAAGCATGAAAGTATATTGGCACAATAGGCCTAGTCACGTAGACAATTATAAATTATATGCTAGGATTTCAGAGAATCAAAGCATTTGAGGTTTGAACCTAGTTCATTACCTTTATCTGACAGGGAGTCATAGCTACCACTGTATTTTGGCTCATATGGAAATGAGCAGGGCCCGTAGGCATTATGTTACCACGTATGGTTAAAATATGATCATCTTAATTAATGATGTAAACCCAGGATTCAGAGATCATTAAACTGGGTTAGGAATCTTTTGAAGAATCCTTTATAAAAATGACGTGTGTGATTTTGAATGAATCACATATGCCAGGAGTGTTAACATGTTTTAAGATGTTAACAGGGAATTGAATCTTTTAAACAGGTCTTACCATCTTGGCCCGGTCTTATAATTGACCCGAGGCTAGGTTTTACACTTAAGATTCTTAATTAATGATTCGAATCTTTTTAACAGGTCTTACCATCTTGGCCCGGTCTTATAATTGACCCGAAGGCTAGGTTTCACACTTAAGATTCTTAATTTATAATTAACGCAGAACAATTTTTTTAAATTGAGGTGTAAATATGGATCTTAATCTAAATTGAGGAACTGCCATCTTGGCCGGTCTTAATATGACCCGAAGCTAGGTCTTACCCTTTTAGATTTTGCCATTTTATTATAATGGTAGATCTTGCAAAAAGGAAATGTTATTATTTTCCATTTATTTAATATTTCTTATTTAGAATGAAAGTTTAAACTTAATCATTCCATTTATAAAAATAAAAGTATAAAGTTGCCCTAAGCGGGACTTAAAAGGAATAATGTTATCCTCGAAGGGACTAAAAATAATTATGTCCTTATAAGGACTATTGAGGAAACGATCTTCAGCAAAGGAGTTTCTTCTTCATTCAATTCTTGAAGGCTTTCTCCTTGGTCGCACGTTTCATCCTGGTCGCGGTACGAAGCTCAGCATTTCAAGGCTCCAGATGTGGAGAATTCTTATTACAGCTTCTTCGCTTGGCGACGTATCCAATATATAAAAATTTGGAAGCAAAACTTCAAGATTAGGATGAGAATATTCCTAAGTTAAGTCTAGACTCAGAAGTTTAGAATTGTGCAATTGTGTAACTGAGATTAAACACTAAGGCTAGTGTTTAATTCACTCAGTGTTGGCTCTGATACCAACCTGTCACACCCCGATTTCCACGTGTCACCGGTGGGCCCGGTGGGGAGTATCGTGACGTCATGGTTGGCAACGTAATAGTCAAACAACACAATATCAATATGCACAGCGGAAGCAATTTAAAGTATGATACAACCGAATTTATTATTGTAATATCAATTGTCACAATATTCGGAAGTTTATCCACAGAAGGATCGAACATAAAATGGAAACAATAGTTCAACAGACTTTTAGGCATCTTAAGCTTGCGAGACTTCTATTGATGCTAAGGAGACATATCCAGCCAATTTCGTATAGTACCTGCATTTAGCCTTTTTGGAAAATACGTCAGTTTACACTGGTAAATACATTCAACTGACTCATTTTGGAAAAAGAGTTTGTAAATTGTTTTGAATGCACGTGGCACAAAATGTCTTGACACATTGATTAAAATGCACAGAGGCAAAATTAATCTTTTTAACTTGGGAGAATTATTTAATATTATAATCTTGTGAACGAATTACATGTTACTTATGCGTTCAGTAGCCCGGAACGTATCCGGGTTAAAGATCAATAGACACACCACAATAATGAGTTATACACCGACAGGTGTACGCCTACACCCCGTGCTCAGGTCGTGGCCATCTCGTAAGATAATGCCGAGGATATCCGGGACATGGTCATTAACCCCCCAAAGGCTTTAAAGTAAACAAGACTGTTTAAAACGAGCCGATCAAATTATTCAACTACCCACTAAGCGTGGAGATTTGATGCCCGATCAAGCGGTACGCTATGTACCGTAACCCAAGCCCGTATAGGGAAAATAAGTTAAAAGTATTTACCTGAGCTAAATATAAATTCAATCCCAGCCGTATATCAAATCAGCAAGTACAGATAGCTTTTACTGGGCTCCTAATCTGGAACGAAGGTTTTTAATAACCTATTAGAATCCTAACGGGTCTTTAATTAAGCTTGAGCTTAGACCGGCTAGTTTCAAAGATACGGTTCGTACGCACGATTTAGCGAAGACCGGATAGAATGTGATTTAGACCCGACAAGTTTGAAGACTTGTTTAATATGGGTTTATTATTCACATTCTGGATTTTGAGATAAAACCGATAAGGTTTGACCCGTTTCGGCTAATTTATGTAAACTTGTTACATAAACCGAACCGAACGCGAAATAAGCGTAACGGGTATCCGTAAGAGCCATATACAGGTTTCCTAAGTTAATATGCTTCAAATATGTTGTGACATCAGTAGGATGTCTTTCGTTATGCCCCGAACTAATTTAAACACAAACTATGCCCCGTAGGGGTAGTTTGGTCATTTTAAAGTTTGTAAAAGCGTTTATATGTTCAACTGAGTTACAGGTCTGATGTAAGCAGCAAACATACTCATTTTGATGGGTTATAACAGTAGGCTAAGGCATATATGTGAAATTTATCATATTTAACCAAACTATGCCCCGTAGGGGTATTTTGGTAATTTCACATAAGCCGAAAAGCTCAAAAAACGAAGTCTGCGTTTATCAACCTTTGCTTACTGTTAAAATATCATAATTTGCCTCATATATCAGTAGGTATCAACCCGGGTATGTCCAATATGATTCTAAGACATACTATGCGTTAAAAACGCTAATTATGGCGATTAAAGGCCATTTCCGGGTTCTATACTTAAATCTGATATTTTTGTATTTCCAGAAGGCTTAAAATAATTTATTTAACATATGTGATCAGTAGCAAAAGGTTTGGAGTCGTTTAGATAAGTAAAACTCATTTTATGGCCCGTAAGGGCAAAACCGACAATTACCGGATTAAGCCTACGACTACTAGTTATGCTCGGCCTAAAATTAATTAAAAATCTTTAAAAATCCCAAAATAATATATAACATCAGTGGGTAAAAGATTTGATATCAAAAAGTATGTTTAACTAGGCTATACGCTAATTACGCCATTTTGTTAACATAAAGCTTTAATTTAGCGACAATGAGCATAACTCTTAATCTACAAGTCAAACTGAGGTCAAATTTTGTATACAAGTTTATATATCAGTAATTAAGGTTTCTACACTTTTACATTTTCATAAATCATGATTTAAGGTAATAAGGGCATAACGGTCAACGTATGAGCAATTAACGGAATTATGCATATTAATTGGATAACTAGTGAACCAAGGTGTATGATCACAGAGGGTTGTTCTAACATGTATCCTAATCCAATTAAAGCTCTGAGGCATTTCTAAAATATGCCCAAACGGGTCAGAACTGAAAGTCAAAGGGAAAGTCAAACTATGTGATTTTCGGTTCCGAACCGGGTCTAAACAGGAAATAGTCGGGTTAAACATGTTGGGACATGTTCTTACACTTATTTCTAAGTTATAACAATGTTCAAACAGGTTATATATGTTCTAGATAGCTAAATATGCATAAATGACATTTTAAGCAATATGTTGCCTTTTTAAGTAAAGGTTTGACCCGACATTTGACCTGCTTAGGATGGTGATCAGGGGAAACCCTTTTAGGGTTTTATTTCCCACATAAATACCATTCTAAAACTATTTTTAATTCGAGATAAGACTGAGTCATTAGTGACTAATCTCGAAGTCAAACCGTAATTACGACGGTTTGACTTTTAGCTAAATAACTAAGCTAAACACAACTAAACAAGACTAGCAGACTTACAAGAGTCCAATGCACGAATTATGATCAGATGGGAGAGTTCCTTAGCTCCAGAATGCTCCAATGATCAGTTGCAAGTGTGAGAATGAATGTTGCAACATGTTGTGCTTTATATAGTGAAGAACTCACCATGATTGGTTGACAACTCACCCTAGGATTAACCACAATCATCCAACACTTGTCCCTAATGTTCTAGCACAGTTAGGGGTCTTTAAATAATGATAAAAACCGGTTTAGTGGGTCAGAAACGCGCACAACAGGCAACAGCCTGTTTTTTCGGAGCTGGGCATACCCTGCGCATCGTAGGGACATTAGGCCTACGGTGCGCAGGCCTTCATCAGGTGCTGTTTTTGTTGTTCTTTCATTACCCCGAAAAGGTAACCCACTTGCACGACTTTGGGGCCTCATTTTACATCTAGGGACCTTCACAAAGTGCCTAATGCTGTATGATACCCCACCACATTGGTTTGTTTGCTTTGAATCCAAAAACAAGACCCGAAAACAAAGGTTTATCATTGCTTTTCTTCGTGAGATCTTATCATGCTTTTGCAATTCCTTTATTTACAATAATTCTCTGAATTGAGGGGATAAAAGATGTGTAGTAATATTATATCGGGTCTTGGGATTTATATTTGAGGTCGTTCAGAGGTAACAATTTAACATGACGCCACTTTAAATCCTACCGAATTATCTTTATTAAATTCGGGTTTACAACGCGTTTTGTCTTACATGACACGTTTCGTTTTATTATTGAACCCGAAATTTTCGAGGTGTTACAGAAGATATATATATGGGTAGGAAGCTTCATAGAAAATGTATAGGTAACTTCTAAAAAAGCTATATGAAATTTCCTAAAAATTTAATATTTCTTACCTATAAATAGGAAACATAGGATTCATTTTTCTTTGCTAATTTCTTCTATTCTTCTCTCTCTATACGTTGGTGTTCTAACCAATAAACACCGATGCGATATTCTGTCCGATCGATTCGGGAACCAACTAACGAATGCCAAAGACTATACTTTGTGAATTTCCTTAAGATTCTGAAACGGATGCCAAAGCACTGTCTATACAAAGACTATACTTTGTGAATTTCGTTAAGGTCCTGATCTCGTGACCATCGTTAGGTTTGATATGGTTTTACACTAAAACGTATTCCACTCTGTTAAACCATATGTTTAACTATCAGAAAACTCCAAACTATACACTTACAATCAAACAAGATGCTTAATCATCAGAAGATTCAGAACTGTAAGGTAGATGCTTGTTTAATCAAGACTATATGCTAACAAGGTGAGTCATTCTCTTTTACCAACAATGTTTTACTATACCTAAATTGTTTTCAAAAAGTTATAATTACAGGGATTAAGTCTTGGTTATCTTGAATCACTGGCAAGTGGGGATTGTGCACATTACTAATCTCTCACGGTTAGGTTCACCAACCTAACAGTGATAATCATCACTACTTGGGTGAAAGGACCCAATAGTGGTATGACCATCGTCACCAGGGTGTGACACGGCGTCAGATAACAATAAGATAGTAGCCATTGTAATCGCTCTTATGCTGTAATCTATAACAATGTGTCATGTTTGTACAAACTGAATGAACTCACCAGTATTTCCTACTAACCAAATGTTTTTAAAACGCGTTTCAGGTAATTACAGTAGATCGGAATAAGAGTTGGATATGGCACCAAAAGGCTTACAGAAGTAGCTTAATTTATCAATTAAATTAAATTAAGAAAAGTTGTTTTATGTATTCGGGTTTATCTCATATTAAAGCTACCGTTCAAAACATGGTTTTATCCCATCTATTTAATAAATAAAATCCGGTGTTTTCTAAACTCTGATATTTTCCTAACTCACGATCCTGATGAAATTTCCGCTGCACTACTTTTCTAAATAACCACCGGTACCACTGAACTGGTTCACGGCTCCCGATTCCGTCCAGGGTGGGGTCGGAGGTCGTGACACCAAGCCCGATGGGTATACCCGAAACCCGAAACACACTGGCCGGGTATACTCGAAGCCCAATCGGGTATGGGTACGGGTATGGGATTTAGTGATACCCGCCCGATACCCGGCCCATTTACCCGAGTAATACCCGATTGTATCATATTATAGATTTCAATACGTATAAACTTAGTACATGTACTTATTACCTTCTCTATAGTCATATGTGGATATGTATTTGGCAAGTGCTTAGTGAACAAATAACTTATTTTTGAGCATGTCTATTTGATATAGAAGTTATCACCCTTTATTATGTGGATGTTTATGCAATTAGGTGGTCCTAATACAATTACTTAATTAAGTAATTGTTTTGATTTTTTTTTTAAAGGAGAATTTCATTAAAACCACAACGCCAAAACCCGAGGAGGGCGGAAAAACAAACAAACAAGCAAGAAACAGTTACAAGTTAATAAAACTACACCAATCTTTCCATTTGACCACCCCTTCCTTAGCTCTCGAATTAAGCCAAAAAAAGCCAATCGATTTTATCTCCGGAATTATATCCTCCAGCTTCACACATTTGTTGTTAAATCTGGCCTCGTTCCTGGCCTTCCAAATACTCCAACACCCAACTCTAATAATACCTTGTACAATATCTTTTTTCTTCCCTTTAAGACCGATGAAATCATGCGACTCGAGTAAATCCTTCACCGAAAAAGCCCAAATAAATGGAATCTTGCACCACGAAGACACTATAGACCAAACTGACGAAGATAAACTGCACGAGGTGAAGAGATGTTCAGCAGTTTCGTCAAACTCACCGCAAAACAAACAAGTTTGGTCCCCCCTATCGATGTTCCTTTTCTTAAGAGAGTCCATAGAAGCCAACTTGTTTAGACCAAGTCTCCATATGAAAACGTTACATTTACGAGGGAGCCATCTGCATATACTCGGCACATATCAGCCGAACCTAACCAAGACCATTCATCCGCAGCATCCTTGATAACCACTTCGATCAGCAGGGTACAAAGGTCGATCGGCTCGACAACCTCCTGGCCGGCCTCCAACGCTCTTTTCCACTGCCAATTATAATTAGAACTTCCAATATTGTTATTCACCCTCTCAGCAACTTTACAATCTTTATTCACCTCCAAATCAAACAACGCAGGAAAACGAGATTTTAAAGAACCATCGATCAACCAAGAATCCAACCAGAATTGGATTATCTCCCCATTGCCCAGCTCCCCTTTAATAAAATCTTTAATCGGCTTGTTGTCAATCATATTGTTATTAAGCACTTTGACGATGCTACACCAACCCCCCCCCCCCCCCCCCCCCCCAATGGAATTTCTAACCGGAAAACTTTACTTGTTAGCATTCGTTTTGTGAACAGATTCAATCACTTTCACCCATAACTTGTCTTTTTCATTTATTATAGTCATTAAAGTAGTGAATTAAATAAACATCAAAGTAAAAAATGCACATTTTTCCCAATGGGTATTTTTATGAAATTAACGGGTATGCCCGATACCCGCCGGGTAACGGGCCGGGTATGGGACAAAGAATTACAACCGGGTATGGGCCTGGGATTACCAATACCCGGCCCATTGCCATTCCTAGTAAACACAAAAGCAATCGTTTCACACTAATGACGGCAGTTATGAATGATGGTGAGTAAAGTCAGAAATCTCGATTCCATGATCATTGAATCATTTCCGGCATTTGAATCGACTTCCATTTAAATGGTCGGTCATTTACTTCGTCTTTTGAGTTCCCACTCCGTTTCAACCCACCCCTATTAACATCTGCGCAATGGAGATCAGTGGTTGCCCATAA
This sequence comes from Helianthus tuberosus, assembly GCA_030545235.1. Taxonomy (NCBI): domain Eukaryota; kingdom Viridiplantae; phylum Streptophyta; class Magnoliopsida; order Asterales; family Asteraceae; genus Helianthus; species Helianthus tuberosus. The sequence continues at coordinate 12,723 of JARYGA010055668.1, forward strand.
ATCGGTCTACATATCAGGTTCCTTTCTTCCTCTAGCATCCCATTTTGTCCTCTAATAATTTAGTTTTCGTTTTGTTTATTGTTTAATGATGTTTTTTAATGTTAATTGACCTAGATATTTTTTTATTGAGTGTCGATTGACTTATTGTAGATATTTGACTATAGTTAGTGAATTCTAGCATGTATACTTTGATTAGGTAACTTTTTTCTTTGATTCGGGGTACCTGCTAATCCACATATTTTGTTTCCAGAATTTACTGTTGGGTGTTTGTTTATCAAATCCCAACAGAACTCGAGTAATACTAGATGAATTCTCTGCTCAGAAGTCTAACGGAACTATCAGTCTATCACCACCACCACCTCATGGCCACTCGAACACATGGTATCTTTCAACATTAGTTGACTGCAACCAGAGTTTGAAGCCCAGAGCCACCATTAGACACGTCAAAGCATTCAAGTTTACATAACCAAGAGGAATTGATTTCAAACTGATCATCGACTAGCTAACTCAGGCCACTCTCACACCGAAACCTTTTCTTTCCTTTGTTTCCACACACACAGTTATGAGACTTCACTTCCAAAGCAGACAGTCATCGTCTTGTTGTTTGTTGTGTAGTGGATGACCACACACTCTACTTTCTGCCTCGACTTTAGGTAACTCTCGATATTTTTTTCTCATGTGTATAGACTGACCGAAACTTAACACTACCGTTTATTAAAATATACTAGGTTTATTACTATGGCCGCGTTGCGGCGAACTTCTTTTGTCATTTAGTCTGTGTTTACATGTGTTTTGAAATCACTACGAGCGCGTTACGCACAGAACCGCTGACAAGAATAAAAAGAAAATGTAGAAAAAAAAAACAGTATAAGATAACCGAAAGAAAATCAACAAAAAAAGTTTTATGGTAATGATGTTGTTCGTATGAAACCCGTGGTCAGAGATGAGCAAATGGTATTGGGTACCGGTACCGAATCTCCCGAACCGAAATATTTTAAATCAATTCGGTAGCAACCTTTTGCTTTCCTGGTACCGGTTTGCTACCAGTTTTTACCTTCATATACCTGTACCATAACCGGTATTTTCGATACAATTCCATTTCGTCCAGAAGTGTTTTCGTCCAAGGGAGGGTGTTTCGGGTGGGTATTTCGGGTGGGTAGTGTTTCGGGTGGAGGGATGTTTTCGGGTGGGTAGTGTTTCGGGTGGGTAGGGGTGTTTGTCCAAGAGAGGGTGTTTCGGGTGGGTGGGTAGGGGTGTTTGTCCAAGAGGGTGTTTCGGGTGGGTGGATTTTAATATTTAAGTATTTATAAAAAAAAAAAATTTTAAGTGTTATAAAAAAGTCAACAAAAGATGCCAAAGGGCCCAGAAGTGTTTTCGTCCAACTGTTTCGGGTGGGTATTGCAAAAATTCCACTTTATTATTCATTAACTTTGTCACGTGTCTATATGTTATATGTATATGTTATATGTGAGTGGATGTACTGAACCAATAAGGAAAATTTACTATTACTATGATGTGACAACTACTATTCATTAGGTTGGTTTATTAATATATAGGATAATGTTGGAGATGGAATGTAAAGTGTATCAAAATTTTAGAAGATAAAGTAGACTTTCCACATTTGATAAATTAAAATTTAGTTGGAAGTTTCCCCCTGTTTTGATTTTATGAACTTCCAAATAAACGGGGTTAACTTTTAATCCCAATTTGTAACTTATATTTTTTTGTTATATATCCGAGTAAAACTGTTAACTGGAAAACTAAAAGGATTGTAATCAGTGGAATGCCTTTTTCTTTATAAAACCAACAATAGTATATTCATCAAATACACTGTTTGCTCTTATGTCGCAACCTTACCCCCGGCCTCAAATTTGTTAACAGATCTGTTAACTTTAATGTGAAATGACCATATTGCCCTTTAATATTACCACCCAACGTTCTTGTTATGTCGCACAATTACCCTCCACCATCAGCCGCCACCACCCACCCCCCACCCCCCACCACCATCAGCCGCCACCACCCACCTCCACCACCACCAGCCTCGACCACCCACCATCGAGCTCCAGCTACCGTTTTTAAACCGGCGTCAACTCTGTAGTAGCAAGAAACCGACTCCACCTGAATCGTTTACCCGTGTTAGGACGCAAATATATATAAATAAAATCATATTACTTTCTCAAATTTGATAAATAACTTCAATAAAACACATTACCCTGCTGCAAACATTCAACAATAAACTTCATAATCACCATCTAAGAGACAAAAATCAGTAAAATTCATCATAAGTACCCCAAATCTGACCCACTGTTTGCAGTGTTGACTTACAGATTTGATGAACTAGATTCATAAGAAGTTAAATTCTCATCAAACAAAATGCTGATGGAATATATTCACAGAGAACACAATCAAGTACACATCCTAAGGTAGTACTCAAATAAGCATGCTCAACATTCAACAAATCCAAATATACATTTATCCCCAAAATTCTAATGAAAACAAAAGCCCACAAAATTAAGTTAAAATTAGCAAAAACCCACATCATAACTTAAAAGTAATGCAAACATTTCTTCAAATATTCAATCAATTTCATCTAAACACATCTCTAATTACCACTCATAAACCAACAGATCAACCATGGCTGCAATTGCTGATTTAGGACATTTGTTTCTTGAAGTGCCATGACAGTGACTGCAAGCATTAGATAAACCAAGCTTTCACTAAACTTTTCACCAATAATCGCCACACGAACACAAACCATCTTTAAAGTGATGATAACGATTCGTATCTCTAACAAATATCTCTCTCTGTTCAAGCTTAGATACAAACTTAATAAAATCATGACAATCCCCACAAATTCTAAGGTTTTTAATCACTTGAAGAGTAGACCCTTGTGGAGTACAAAAGCCCAAGGACCACTGCTAGTTTCTCACTATGCCCACACAAAATTACCACTCACAATTGCCCAATTTCATACACACAAATAGATACAGGACTTGTATCTATCTCAGATCAAGTAAAACGAGAGACAGACAAAACAATCTTGAAATCTGATCCAGGGTTACAATAACCGATGAAGAAATGACAAATCCAAAGGAAACCCTATTCATTAAACCACCGATTCTATCCTTCAATCGCGACCATCGATTCTGTCGATTGATTCAACCTCAGTCCTGTGGATTGATGTTTGAAGATTCAAAGTAAGTAACCTTATTTTCCAACAGGATTTGAGATTTTGTTAATAAACCATGATTTCATCGATTATATGAACAGGATTTGAGATTTCATCAACAACAACAACAACAGGTGTTTGAAGATGATGATGATATTTGAAGAAGGGGGTGGGTGGTTGCGGTGGGGGAGGAGCGGCGGCTAGTGATGGAGGAGCGGCGGCAGGGGGTTATTTGAAGAAGATGATGATAATTTGAAGATGATGATGATGTATCTGTGAGTTACTTGAAGAAGATGATGATAATTTGATTTTATAAATAATTATAATAAATATAGGGTAAGATTACCAAAATACCCCTGCCTATAACAGTCAAATAACTGTTGACTGACGGCAGGGGGTAAGGTTGCGACATAAGAGCAAACAGTGGGGGGTAAAATTGCAATTATTTCCTTAGGGGGGATAGACATGCCAATGACCCCAAACCTCAGGGGGTAAAATTGCAGTTTACTCTAAATAATAATACTAATAAGTTGGTTGAAAGAGTAGACTTAAGAAAGTTTGTTAATCTTGTAGACGGGTTACTATTGATCGACTCAAAGAAACTCATAAATAAGATAATTGGAACGCAACATTATTGTAGGATTTCACGACGCGTGATTCAAACTTAGCATTTTATTATGGTTGTTATTTTTTTTCGTTATTAAGGTACAGATTCTGAGATCTTTTACTTGTAGCATAATATTTGTCATTCTCGTAGCATACGAATTAACGAAAGTATCAGTGCTTGCATAAAGAGAATAACCCTTCATTATATTGGTTAAATGAATATTAGTTACTCTGCTACAACCTTTTAGTCAAATTGAAAGCGTTTTTATTATAATAATGGCTGTCCTTTGTTGCTGATGAAAAATAACGTTACACAGATTTGCAGAAGCAAATAGTAGTAGATCCCAACTAGACATCAAATATAAACGAAATCGTTGATAAACGAACAAAATACGAATACAGCGTTTTAAGTTGTCGAATCCACCGCAACGCGCGGGTTTCCCACTAGTAATTTATATAAATTTAATTTATAAGATTTCTATATACATTGCAGATTAATTTTATGTGTTGTTAGTTATCTCTTCCCGTTTATAACTTCGTTGCATGTCATTTTTAGTCAGTGATGATGACTATACTGTAATTGTAGACTTTTTTGTTTTTGGTTTTACGTTTTTGTTGTTGTTTGTTACATTATATTTGTATGTTTAGCTTTTATTTCGGTGATGGTAACTATAGTGTCATTGTAGAACGTTTGTGATTTTGTTGCATGAATTTTGGCTAGAATTTTTGTTGTTATTTTTCGGTTGTTTACCTTTTGGGTAGGTGATGACTGATGATGACTATAACGTCATTAGAGAATGTTTGATTTATAGTTTGTGTTTATGGTCTATGATCATTTTCTCAAGCTTTGTTCTTGGAGGCTTTAATTTATTGTTTTGGGTTTATTATCTTTTTTTTTTGTCTATCATGCTTTGTTTACACAAAAATCAATTCGTTTAAAAATTTAATTTGGTATGTAATTTGTAAAAACAATTAAAATGAATTACAATAGCATAAAGTCATTTAAATACAAATTATTTGCTTTATACTAGTTGTATCAATTTTTAAAAACTTAAATATAATAGTTATAAAGTAAACAAAAATGTATGCTCTAAAAATTTGGATATTTTATCGGGTATTAAAAGATACCGATATCAGGTATATGGTATAACCGAGTTCGGGTAGAGGGTACGACCGGTTCCTTGTATTTTAGATCGGGTACGGTTTCGAATATGAATATTGAGCTTAAAATGCACATCCTATTCTTGTTTTTTTCAGGTTCGGTTCCAGATACGGGTCCTTTATGCACCTCTAATCTAAATTTTGAGAGTCAGGAGTTCAACTCACATAAATGACGGGACTAAAAAAAATTCATCGTTCATAAAGTTCAAGAAAAATGACACCTGTTTTGTTATGGAACAAAAAAATGACATGTGTTTTGTTATGGACTATGGTTAAAAGGAAAATTGAGAACATATCTTGGGCCAACATTTCGAGACAGCCCATAAGTCCATTTGTCAAAACAAAACTACTTGGGCGTCTCTTTTACCGTAAGTCTTATTAGGGGTGCACATTGCACACATCAAATTTTTTTTTTTTTTCAAAACCTTTTCCAGCCTCCAGGTTTGGAACCGGTTTTAGGTGTTTTCAAGAGGTCCAAAACCGGGTACGGTAATAACTGGTTCGGGTGCTAAACCAGGTTTTATATAGAAAGTGATCAGGTTTTTTTGGTTTCGGTTTCGGGCATTGATTGGTTCAGTTCGGGTATAACTGGTCTCGAACCTATCTCAAAGCATAGGGTATGGAACCGATTAATACCCTACCGGTATGGAACTAGGTATAAGAAACCGGTATCAAGTTTTTTGGTCAGGTACAGGTCCAAACCTAATTCTTTGTGCACCACTACTTAATAGAGGTGCAGATTTCGGAAATTGGGAGAAACTAGGTTGAGTTTGAGTGTTGCATAAAAAAACCTAACAATGTGTAACCGGGTAGGGTAAGGTGTGGAACCATGTTTGATTATAACCGGGTCTTAATACCCGGTAAAAAACACCTTTTTAACTTTAATTTTCATAAACTAAACTCGTATTAATTTACCCATGTATTATTTTATTTATTCTCATAATCCGGGTTAAATTAATCGGAAGTCAAATCCAAATCCAAATCAGTTTTTTCATATTTGATATCAATACGTGAAGGGGTATGGTCCCAAAAACGGCGCGCAAACCTTTATTCAGGTCGCACGCAGAACCATACTCCTTATTCAACACATTTTCTTATTGCAACCTCGCGCGGGCTACTTCAGCATTCTTTGAACCGGCGCGAGGTCTGAGCAATAGAAAACTCCACTTTCAACACATAGCATTCTTAAAGAGCATTCAGTAACCCGCACCCTGCGCGGGGTAGTTACATGCTCAGCAAGAATCACGCGTAACTACGGCGCAAGGCCGTTTCACATAGTACACAAGGTACAAGTGGCAGAATGAAAGGGCCAATCGGCGTCCTTCTAGTCCTGCTCAATCGTGCTCCACGATCGTCTGACATACAGGAGACAGAAAGTACTTAAGGACGCCTACGTGGCACCAATCACGAGGCAGAGACACCTGCCCCACGATCTCCACTTACCTGCTGATGGCAGAAGGGCGGCCAGGCCGACAACCATGACACGTGGCTCCAATCACGGTGCGCCAGCACAAAGAAACCCCTGGAAGCCACTAACGGTCGACACCAGTGAGACAAGGAGCATATCCACTAAGTTGTCGCCTTCCGGCCCAAGGCCCATCAGCCCACATCCTCTTACACCTCTCCGGCTATAAATAGAGACCCTAGTCCACATGTTAAACATTCTACTCCATCTACTCTCACTTTTAATACACACTTATCTCCTCAAAACGGTCGCTTATTCTCACGCCGGAGCCCGGTTAACCCCCATATTCCCCTCTTAACGAGTAACGGTGTTCTGTTTTGCAGGATTACCCAGTCATTAAGGAGCTCAGAAAGCCATGAGAGGATTAACCAATATGATAGAAACATAAACCAAACTGATTAATCCCATAATTAGTTCAGTGTTTCTTCATTGGCGCCCACCGGTTTTCTACAAATCACTTTCATCTTCTTTTTTCTGAGTTTTTTCGTTGTTTTGTCCTTCGATCATGGCTGGTCAAGGAATCATCCCTGAGTTTGGTTTTGGAGCAAACTCTAACGCAGTGTTAGGGGAGGACATTCAAAACGTCCAAGCCCAACCTATAGAAGAAATCGGTGAAATCGACGTAACCAACACTGGGGGACCCCGCGGGAGCATCACTCGCATCACTCAGACGGTAACCCCAGGAAACAATGGCACTGGACCTTCAAACCCAGCTCCACCTCAGAACATTTCGGCGCTATTAGGGCTACCAGAGGGCGAAACTCTAGCCTCGTGGTACGCCAAGCAAATTGCCACCATTAATGCGGCGTATCAATCTTTGAGCGCACAACAAGCAGTCTTAACGGCAGAACCGTCCTTGATTACACCCCAAGGACAGAGTCAGGGGGCGCAACACCCTTATCGAATAAGAAAAGTGAGCGTTTTTATGAGATTTAGGAGATTAGAGAATGGTGTGATTGAACCAAAACACCCAACACCCTTTTATAGTAATTGGAGATGAATTTTTGGCAAAAAAAAAAAAAAACGGCTAGTTTTGAGTCCCAACGGTCACATGACCGTTTTCTGCAGATCTGGCCCATTAACCGGTTTTAACCGGTTTTTATAACCGGTTTATATATAGTCGTTTACAGTTAACCGGTTCTAACCGGTTTTTATAACCGGTTTTTATGTCTAACCAGTTTTTAAACCGGTTTTGTGTATAACCGGTTTTATAACCGATATTTAAGCCCAACTCGATAACCGATCCATAACCGGTCTAACCGGTTTGTAACCGAACCGGTTACAAAAAAACCGGTTTTTCCAACAACCGGTTTCGGTTAATTTTTCGGTTTCAGTTGCGTAATCAGTTTTTTTGTACACCTCTAGGTAGGGGTTTGTTAAAACCCGTTCTGTAAAGCCTTAGGCGTTTGTGAGGTTGGTGCTCTTCTTGGGGTGTGTCCCGAAAGACCCAATGCTCTTTAGGTGTAATTTGTCCTTTTATTTTATTAATAAAGTTTTGATGAGGTGCCCCGTTAAGATAAAAAAAGATTGATTTAATTACTTTAGTTGGATGCTTAATTTGAGGTATTCTTTGTAAATAGGCTTCCTTGATTTATTTTAATCTGAAGTTAAATACGTGAATGTATTTAATATGATTTTTCTCGACATTGCTACATAAACTTTGTTGAAAAAATAAGTATTATTTGTAAGTCCTCTAAACGACTTATTAACTAATATCATATCTTAATATTTATTGTTTATTCTATTATACCAACAATCACCATAGTTGAACTGTTTCATTCCCAATTCTAATTATATCTGTTATTTGAGTATAAGTTTTTAGGTTGAAGAGAGCAAGGTAGGGAGTATAAAGAGGGACAAAACTGCTACAGAGAGAGCAACCAATCTGAGCTGGCAACTCAAAAAGAATACTATAGAAATGCTTTAAGTGCAACCAAAGAAGCAAACGCATTAGCAGAATCACAGGCAAATCATGAAGCCAGAGTTGAACTAGAAATCCGCATAAAGGAATCTGAAGAACGTGAAGCTATGTTAGTTCATTGTGTAAGTGTCGCTTGTGTTGTTTTTGGATTAAAAGTGTGCAGTAAAGTTGGCCTCTTTTGGTTAACAAAAATGGTCCGAACATTCTTATCTTATTTTCAGTATTGTTGTATTTGATTATTTTAGTAACTGAACATTATGAATTGTGTGTTTTTATTGTTTACATTATATTAATCGAAATCGTTTAAATTTTTACACACTATTTTCATGTTGTTGGTTGGGTCGATTTGACAAAATCGTTTTAATACTGTTTTATCTTTATTTAATTTAAAAATTATATTAACAATTATTCAATGTCGTGTAAAAGTTTAATGAAATAATGTGTTACATTTTAATAAAAGTACATGTTTATTAACTAATAAAATTAAACTACCCGGGAAGCAATCCCGGGTGATAACCTAGTTAACACATAAGACAAATTAAAGTAATAACTTAGTTAACTTTTTATCAACTTTAATAAAATCACTTTCTTCATTAGTTTTATATTAATTTATTACAGTTATTTTGTGCCACCTTCCACTTTCGATCATGCATTTCACATAATTTTCTTTATGACGATCGAGATAAGGCGGATCTGCTGTTACATCGATCCTTTAGGTGTCATTTAACCACTAAAGTAGGAAAGTCTCAGTCACCTGACATTTTTTTTTTCAACTTCAGTTATTATCATGCATATCCCCTCAACTTAATGTGGACTGATTTTGTAACTTAAGGGGTTTATTGACAACTAGTGCTGAACCAATAATATGTCTGAACCAGTAAGAGATCTGAACCATTAAGAGTTATATTATGCTTAACTGTTCAGAGGCAAATGTCTGACCAATTCAAATTAGAGATTTTAATCATTCAGACTCATTATATGCTTAACCATTCAGAGGCAAAGGTCTGAACTCTTCAGACATCTGTTCGCGAAACAATCAGTTTGAACCATTAAGCGCAGAATCAGTAAGAGTTCTGAACCATTAAGAGCCCCATTGAAAATAGAAACAACCCCTTAGCTTTCTAAATAGAAAATGTTAAAACCTTGGGTTAACCGTGAGTGGTCAAGGGAACTATGAGTTCGAACTTAGAAGTCCAGAACCTAACAAAGTAAATGAATGATATTAGGTAAAAAACATATGGTTAAGTGTGACTTCACTTCATACAAATTTATCAGATATGGATTAGAATTTTCAACTAAAATGTCATGAAATAACAGGGTTTTTCTATATATATTTCCTTCAACTACTATACAAACGACAATTTGATGTCAAACCATAAGAACGGCGTCGTTATTAATAGAATAGTCTATTGTCAAATCATGCATGTTGACACCTAGATATACATTCTTATCTTAATAATCAACGAATGTTATATAAACCTTTATTGCCACAAATACAATATATTTGTGAAGTTGGTGTATATATAAAGAGTTTGATTAATCTTGTTGTGCATAGAGGGAGCCAAGAGGCATTGCCATGGCCATACACAGAGAATAGTGGACCCGCGGCGATAGATGGTCTTAAAAAGGAGCCGAAAATGCGGTGCACCTAATATATAAGGCAATCAATCCAACGATAACTTGGGCCGTGTATCGAGTATGACATAAACAATAATTGAAGTAGGTCTATTAAATTGTCATATTTTTTTCAATGCATGTAAGAGGAATATATAACCTTTCGTAGGTATTTAACTTTTTATAATGAAGACATTAATAATATACAAATACTAGTTTGTAGGCCACATCTTAAGGCTCCCATTAGCTAGTGATGTTATGGGACAACTTTTAACAAGAGAGTTTGTCCCAACTTTATAGTGGGCTTGAAAGGCTATGAAAAGAAGGATAAGTGTACAAACATATGATACATACAATCCTTTTTTACACTCATAAGATACCATGTAGCACAATATCCTAACCGAGGTAAAGGCTCAAGTCAATCTTGTAAATACCAACATCTCACTCAAAAGGAATGTATTTGTTTTGTACTTTTGTTACATTATCTAAGCCATACATACGATATTCATATTTTTGTTCTCTTCCCTTGCACTTATACTTAAATAGCATGTATTATGCTTTAACTCATTATTGAATGCACAATCTAATGAAGTCCACTTGGAACAATATCACCCATAACCTTAAGCAGTGACTGACTAGGGAGTTGTTGTATTAGAGATGGTTTTTCTTCGTTTCGGCTTTCACCTTATGGCCGGCATCCCAATTATAGCAAGGGGAAGATCCCATTGCAGGTTTTGAAACACATCACCGTCTAAGTATGTCTACCAAAGAGCTTGTAGTCTAGCGGTATCAAAGAATGCGATAAAAGTATTCTTCCTCAAATAGTTTGAGGTTCTAGTCTTATCGTGGACATATGTGTATATTAATGGATAGAATCAGCGGGTATGTAACTATGTAAGTTACCCGTTCATCACTAACTATGTAAGTTACCCGTTCATCCCTAAGTATGATGTTACCATAAAATATGTGAGAAGACATATAATATTGGTGAGATATATGTTTAAGTTAGCAACTTCACATATTTATATAGTTTTATTTAAAATATTTTTACATGTTTTAAATCAATATTAATATAAATAAAATATATTCGTATTAAGATGCATGGTCTTTAAAATAATTTAAATGCATAATAATTAAGTGAACAGATACAAATATATTATTAACTTATATGTCAGGTGCTTGATTTTTATAAGTTAGCAAATTTAATCATGTAAACTGGATTCAATAGAAATGAACAAGTATTTTTTACAATGTCACTTTTGTACAATATATTATTTGCAAAATGCGTCATCTAGATAAGTTCAATGTCAATATCCTTAGAGCAAATTGTTTAGCACAGTCGACATGTTGTCATAATCACGTGAGCACGTGATCTCCAAATGGTGCAAATCAATCCCTACATCTTACTTTAACAGTCACGATACAGTTTTTTTAATCACAAATATTATTTATTTAACAACAATAATATAAGTAACTCTGGAACAGTTATTAATTCTTAAAGATGTTGATTTAGTCCAGAACTATGCTTCAAAATTTTGCGATGAACGACAAATGTTTCATTAAGAAACGATGACAATATTATATCATCAAGTATGATTTAATAATACTGGCCTAGTTTGTTGCCACAAATGTGTAAATCATGTTTTTTTTTTCGTTTTAAAAATTGTAGTAACCACCAATTCACCAAATAACTGTTTATATCATATAAAAGGGAATAAATCACTTGATAGTAATTAACTTTTGTTATACTTCTATTAAAATCATTTTAAAATTTTGTATCTAAAAATCCAATTAATTTTCAGCATTGTCCAACCAAAGTGGCTTCAAAACGTGATCGCGAGGGAGGTCGCGGTTGGAGTGACAAAACGTGATGTGCGTGCCAGAGGTTTTATCACAGTGAGTATTCATGCAATGGGTTTCCCCTGGAATTGGTGACAAGTTGGGTCATTAACGCTAACTGCGATCGCGAGCGTGGGTTACCTTTTTGTCTATGAATGTACCCGGGTGGCCGAGCTTGTTATACGTTCAAGTTCTATTTTTTAACATTGTCCCATCCTTTTTTTTAATATAGTCCCGTTGCTGTGAAGTTTGTCTAAATTTTAACAACAAATGGCGTAAATGGAACATATATAAAACTTGGTTACTAGTTATTATTGTCTAAATGTTAAAATATAAATATTTACTTTTCTAATTTTCTAAATCATATCACATATAAAATATAAATAAATAAAAAAGTTAAAAAGCTTAACTTGCTTTTAGGAATTGATCCCCAAAGTCCATGATTAGATTAGATTTGGGCCTAAAAAACTAAGAAAAGTAAAAATTAGGGCACCAATATCAATTAGTAACCAAATCCAAATGAAGTGAAAACAACACAAAACACAAAACAGATCGAAGACAGAAGACAAACTCACTTGAAGCCAGCCGCTTACAGACGGCCATCTTCTCTCCCCTCACCCACCCACCCACCCACACCCCCAACACACACACACACACACTATAACAATAACGACCCTCATTTCTTTTTCTTTCATCCCTCCATTAATCTCTTTGCCGGCTCCACCCATCTCTCGTTTTATATTTTATTACTTTTTTTTCCCTTTGCTTGCTTTATATGTCCACTTTCATTGGTGGCTGACCCAGTCCCATTTCCTTGTAATCTGACGTCTCTCTTGTTTGTTTAACGGTTGTTGCTCCATTTTTTCGTTTCATTTCCAGTTTAATGGCGAAGAAGAAGAATGCGTCATTAAATGAAACTAAACCGGTTATTGTTAAACCTAAGAGAACACGTAAAACGGTTCAGAGAGATTCTCCCCCACAACGCAGCTCCATCTACAGGGGCGTCACCAGGTACGCTTTTTTTTTTTTTTTTTTATAAATCTGGACGTAATTTGAATTTGAATGTTTTGGTTGAATGTGAAGGCATCGATGGACCGGTCGATATGAAGCTCATTTGTGGGATAAGAATTGCTGGAATGAATCACAAAACAAAAAAGGACGACAAGGTTTTTGATTTTTCTTCACTCTGGTTTGAGATTAATGGTTAACTTTTACTTATTTTATTTATTTGATTTTGTTGATTACTAATTTGAATTTTGTTTTTATTGCTTGTTTATGGAAATGGTGGTGATTTACTGATACATACAGTATATTTAGGTAAGCTGGATGTATATCCAATTATCCATTTTATTTTATGAATAATAATAATAATAAATAAATTGATAATATGTAAATATATAAGAATATATAAGAGTAAATTTCAAAGTTCGTCCTTTATGTATGTCTAAAATATCAAAGTATGTCCTTTGTCTTTAATATCTTCAAGAAACATACTCGATGTTTGCAAAACCAATCAGGTTATGTCCTTTACCCTAAACCTAGTTTGTTTTTCCAGTTAAATCAGGTCATGTGAGAAGCACATGAGGGTATATTGGTCATTTTACCCTAAATACTAAAAAAATTATAAAAACACAATATCTCTCCATCTATCCATTCAAACACATCACCTGCCTCTCTCTCTCTCTCTCTCTCTCTCTCAATAATTCCGGTGACCGGAATGAATTCCGGCGTTCGCCGGCAACCGCACATCTAGATCTGTTCAGTGATTGAAACCCTAACCGCTGTGACCAGCCTGAGATCTAGATCTGTAAGTGAAGACTTGAAATTTTCGGAACTTATGATGAAGCCCTAGATCTGTAATTGATGTTTGAGATCTATAATTGAAGCCTGAGGTTGTGGCGTCTGAGTGGTGGCGGAGTGGTGGTGAACACCGGGTCTAGGCGGGACAGTGGGTGTGTGTGGCAGGGGTATTGTAGGTGGTGACGGTACTCTTCTGTCACCATTAAAATTGAATCCAGATTTGGGGTTTGTTTGGGGTTAGTAGCTTAAATGTAGATTAGGGTTTGAATTTTGTGGTGGTGTTCAGATCTATACATATTCAGATCTGAATATGCAGGTTGGGGTTGGGGGTTGGGCGGTGGTGGAGGTGCGGTGTTGGGGTTTGTGCAGCGGTCGTGATGAGAAAGACTTATTCAAGATCAAGCATGCCCCGAACAAAAAGGACTGTTCCAGTTGTTCGAGAGCCATCCAGCGTTGCTGTTGTTCGCTTGCAGTCGTCTCACATCAGGAAGAAGATAATCAGCATCTGTTATACTTGTGCTGCTGTGTACAGCCGCCAATCATCAGCGGCTGTTTGTGCTTTATATTGTGTCGCAAGTAGATGATCTGCTGTGTCTTGATTTGATTGCAGCTGTTCAAGCAGACGTGTTTCTGCCATATTTGAATCTGTATATTTTGATTACAACAGTTGTGTAATCAGACTATTAATACATAATCAGTTTTGATACCTTGTTTTTAACAGTGTGCAGATTTGGGTCACCGGAATTATTGAGAGAGAGAGAGAGAGAGAGAGAGGCAGGTGATGTGTTTGAATGGATAGATGGAGAGATATTGTGTTTTTATAATTTTTTTAGTATTTAGGGTAAAATGACCAATATACCCTCATGTGCTTCTCACATGACCTGATTTAACTGGGAAAACAAACTAGGTTTAGGGTAAAGGACATAACCTGATTGGTTTTGCAAACATCGAGTATGTTTCTTGAAGATATTAAAGACAAAGGACATACTTTGATATTTTAGACATACATAAAGGACGAACTTTGAAATTTACTCAATATATAAAGTGGGAAAAAGTAGTTTGAATTCAAAGTGGAGATGAACTTATCCAAATTGGTGATATTCAGGGGCTTACGACGATGAGAAAGCCGCTGCACATGCATATGACTTGGCAGCATTGAAGTATTGGGGACAAGACACCATCCTCAATTTTCCTGTAATTTATTTTTATTTTTATTTTTTTTACAAGAAAATATGTATAAACTATATATCTTGAATTTAAACTCCTAGTTATTATTATGATTTAATATTTTTTTTATATTTATTTTGCGATAAATTGCAGCTTGGAACATACAAAGACAAGCTTCAAGAAATGGAAAGTTTGTCAAAAGAGGAGTATATCGGATCTCTAAGAAGGTAAAGATCGTTAGGCAATATTTTTAAAACGAACCATTTTGTCATTTAATAGTTTGTAATGTTCCTTTATTTTCTACAAATCACCCCTCTGTCTATATTTTTAGGTGTATGCATAAGTCATTGTCCATGTCAACATTCTTTTATCTCTCTAGCTATAAAATACGTTAACAAATTTCGTGTTCTGTTTTATATTTGTAACTCGACAAACTCTCTTAAAAATTTCGTGTCCATGTCAACACACGGTCCACTTTTCCCTCAACGTGTTATTAACCATTTGTCGAGAACTTGATTCTTTTAGAAATATAAAGCACGTCGGTCTGTCTGTATAATTCAAAACATTTTTTATTATTATTCATGAATATAATACATTTAAGATTTTTGTTTCGTATCTAATTATCTTAAACGGATTGTGATGATAGAAAAAGTAGCGGATTTTCGCGAGGAGTTTCGAAATATAGAGGTGTAGCAAGGTATTCGATGGTGGTACTTGTATATTTGTCTTTTGATTTTTGGGAGGACGATAACGATAGTTTTGTGCTATAATTGATAGTGGTTTATTGTTGCTATTTATTGTGCAGGCATCATCATAATGGTAGGTGGGAGGCTCGTATAGGACGTGTTTTCGGCAATAAATATCTTTATCTTGGAACATTCGGTAAATTCTCTTTTTACTTTACTTGTGCTTTATTTCATACTAGTTTTATGCCTGTGTGCGTTGCGGGGTGTTAGATCGAATATTTCTCAACTAGTTAAAAAAAACACAATCATAGTTTTGCTAGAAAAAAAAACTAAAACGATAGCAAGACTGTAATTTTGAGCTGAGGGTAAAACTGGGTTTGTCAGGACCAGTGAGCGAGTGCTAGGTAGCCGCTGACACGAATAAAAATTACATCAACTCAACCACTTAAAACAAAACACTTCCATAGTTTTGCTAAAAAAAAACTAAAACGATGGCAAGATTGTAATTTGAATTGGGGGCGAAAACGTAATTTGAACTGTGGGTAAAATCGTAACTAGTCAAAAGCTAAAATGATGGCAATATTGTAACTTTAAACAAGAGGGCAAATTCGTAATTTTAAAGTAGGGGTAAAATCGTGTTTTGTCGGGGCTAATAGGGAAGTGCTAGGAAGCTGGCACTATTCCCTGGCATGGAAATTGGATTTTATATAAATATAAATAGATTTGTTATTTAAATCCAATCAAATCAAATGTTGATTACCTACAAATGAAAAATACAAAATCCAAAAGAATACGATACGATTTATAATTTAAAAGAATGCCGTAAGACGTCTATATTTGTTACAAGACTTTAAACATCTCTTTCAAAAGAGATGGACCTATTGAATAAACAATCAACTAAAGAAATAGATCAAATAGTGGTAAGGGAGAGACCTTGTGTTTCAAGTGACCCAAGTTCAATTCTTACCCCTATCATTTAGTTTCTGCGGCACCTGGTGATGATGGGAGACTAGGCGAGTAGGCGGCGATCGCTAGTTCGATCCTTGAACTGAGCGGGTTTTACCTCACCGCACTGTCGTGCCTTCGGGCGAGTGTTCACGGGCTTCGGCCCTAGGTGAGGGTTTTCCCCGGTTCGGAAGGTGAGTGTACCCCGATGTGGTGAATTTCGCCAGTAGCCCATTTGGAGGATTCGTTGGCCGTTCAAAAAAAAAATAGATCAAATAAATGGAACAAAGAGGTTTGGTTAGTTTTTTTATACGTCATGCAACTATAAGTTATAACTCATTCATCAAGAAATCGATTGATTTGAGTGGTTCATTTAGTGTTTTAAAACCTTATAAAAATCTTTGCCCCTACTAAATAAGTGGTAGTATCACATGTCACAAATATATGAGCTCAAGGTTTTTTTTTTGTTTCTCTTAGTTTTTAAACAACTAATTAAAAAACAATAGTAATAAAGCATAATATTTCCTAATTCTTCGTTACTGACTACTTGATATTTTCTTATACGTAATTTCGATCATACTTATCAAAAGCGCACGCTTTTGGAGCCTAGGCGATTTTTTTGAGCGATGCACTAAAAGTGCGCTCCTACTTCCCAGGTAATTATAACGCACAATTAATACTAATTAATTTTTTTAATTCGTAAGTTCCTCATATTCTTTAGTATTTATAGGGATGTTTCAGTCTCACTAACAGTCCAGATCTCAATTCGAATTCTTTAAAATCCAGATTAGTATATTTGTCATTTAATTCTACATATTATTTCTGATAAATAGGGATATTATTATTTTTTAAATTGGTAAATTCCTCTGCATTATATTTCTTATTTAATTTTGTTCCTATTCTCTACTAGCTTATTATTTCTGATTTAGTTCTGCTTTTGCATACACAATG
Source organism: Helianthus tuberosus (assembly GCA_030545235.1). Taxonomy (NCBI): domain Eukaryota; kingdom Viridiplantae; phylum Streptophyta; class Magnoliopsida; order Asterales; family Asteraceae; genus Helianthus; species Helianthus tuberosus. The sequence continues at coordinate 30,047 of JARYGA010055668.1, forward strand.
TAGTGTTTTTATTCTTTGATTTAATTTTGCATATAAAGTATTTCTGATCGAACTTGGTATTTCTCTATTAATTTCCTTACATGAGATAACTTTGTTGATCTTTAGTTCTTTGTTTTACCAACTTATAAAGTTTGGGTTTTTGATTGATTGAAATCTGAATTCTCTCATACATTCGATTTGGTACTTTATGTTATGTTGAAGATTATGGTATTGGAATATTTTGGTATTTGAAGAAAGTGTTATTTTCCATTACATAATATATCACTTTTTTTTATGTAACTGTGTTTTTTTTTTCTCAGGCCCACACTTTTTTTTTATGCCTTTCGCCTAGGCCCTAGGCGTCTTGAGGGCGCCTCGCGCCTTTAATAACTATGATTATATCTGTATATCAAAATATCAATTATAATACCTAAAAAGTTGTAAAAGTCCCGACTAGGCTCCGAGTACTCTCCGAGTACTCGCTACAAGGTAGGTTGCCGAGGCACGAGTACTATTCTCCCAGGCCAATTACTCCCCGAGTAATCTCCGCCTAAGCCGAGTACTTCCCGAGTACTCCCGAATCCGACTAGGGAGCGACTAACGACTTTTGCAACCATGCCTAAAATTTCATTGCTAACTGTTTAATATATTTTTTCTTTTTTATTGAACACATATCAAAACATCAAAAATAGTTAAAAGAAATAAATGAAGATGTAGTTGGTATTATAGATTACCAACCTTCAACTGCTAACTCCTTAGTGACATTATGAAAATTAAAATCTGGTTTTGACATGAATTTGTCAACTCCATGGTCCCAACCTTCTACCAAATATTTCATGCACGTAATAATTCAATTATTTTTACTTCAAAAGTAAAATGCATTAAAATCCAAAGTTAAAACTGAACTAAATTTCTTTTAGGCTCTCACTATTCTCATATTCCTAAAATCTCATTTTCACACCCCTACAGCTATAAAGCCCGTAGAGAGTTATACAAGCCCGTATAACTTGTACGACCCGTATACAATGTTATACGACCCATATGATGTTATACAACCCAAATCTCATATAATGTTTTACGACTCGTATAAAGTTATACGGCTCATATAGAATGTTATACGACCTAATATTTTCTTCATCTATACGAGTCATATAACCTTATACAACCCGATATTTGTCATATCAGATTATTACAGGCCGTATAACTCTATACGACCTGTATAGAGGGTGTAAAAATAAGATTTTGGGGCATGGCTTTATTAACACACTTTTTTTTATTGATGTTTAACTTTTACTTAATACACCCCCTCAACTTTTATCATATTCTCACTCAGCTACTCAAGAAGAAGCTGCCACAGCATATGACCTGGCAGCAATACAGTACCGAGGAATTAACGCCGTTACAAACTTTGACCTCAGCCATTACACCAACAACCACAAAACAGATTCCAACAACAATTTAAATTCAAACGGTATTCAAACCAACTTTGGCGCCAACGTTAGTCAAGATCCAGAATTAAGCTCCTGTTACAACAACGAAAGTTCAAGCTCCGGCGAAACAACTACCAGCGTACTACGCGGTTCTTCCGCCTTAGGGTTACTATTGCAGTCAACAAAATATAAGGAAATGCTTGAGAGGAACTCGCCTAATGATTCCTCGTCGCTGACGATGGAGTCAGATCTGCCGCGGCGGAGCTTTCCTGATGACATACAGACGTATTTCGACTGTCATGAATCGAGTAGCTATGCGGAGGGTGAAGATAGTATTTTTGCTGATTTAACAGCGCCTATGTTGTTCCAGTCTGAGCTTGATGCTTAAGAGGGATAACCGTTTTTTTGAATAGTGGCCGGAGTAGCTTGTAGCTTCGATGACTATTATTATTAGAGTTGATGGTATGACATCTTTACTAGATTAGAGTTTTGTTATTCATTTTTTTTTTCATATCAAGAGTTATTAGTAATTGTAGATATACTCTTATGGCATAGACATTCATTTATTTCTATATTTGTTTCCTTCTTTTTCTTGGAAAAGGAGTATTAATAAAAATGTTAGAAAGATTACTGATTATGAGTGGATTGTAATTTTTGTTTATCAAAACTTTAATTTCATGTAACTCTTAAAATGAGAAAAGATGGTAAAACAGCTCAGGTGTCTGTACATAAATGGCAAGTGGATCACTGATTATTATGAACCACTTGGTGTTTTAAATGAGAAAAGATGGTAAAACAGCTCAGTTGTCTCTAAACATTAATTTCTGACTAGAAGTTTCAATGCTCTAAATAATGAAAACTTGCAAGTGTTCTTTATATTTGAGGAACACTATTCATCTGTATATTTGAGGGACACTATATGTCGGAGAAGACCAAGTTTTATCTAATAAAACCTTCCAAAATGTTTAACCAGAATCTTATTGGGGTCGCGTTTTAAAAGCTACATTTGGTAGCCTGTTAGTAGCTAGCGGTTGGACACGGCGGACAGTTTGTTGTTGGTTAGAGCTTCATTAACTGATTTTTTTGAACTGAACTTTGACTTAAAACAGCTCATCTGTCTATACATCAATGCCAATTGGAGCACCTAAATTCATTTGACTCTTTTTTATTCAAAAAATATGTTCTCTTTCTAGTTCCAATTGTCATAACAAGAAATTAGATACAACCGATATTAATAAATGCATTGCACAGATAGAAAGCAAATAAATTATAAGGAGATACAATATCATAAGAAATGATAGAGAATTCAAAGATAAATTTCAAATTTTTGTCACATTGTGCAGCAAAGCTTTGAATCCATTGAAGCCAGACATATGCTGAAGGCTTGATAACCAGTTAGCGGGTATCTGAAAAGCATTAACAATTTATAGAAACAAGTTATAATTTCTTAAAGAAAACACAAATTTAATGAAGATAAAGTTTTATATAATCTTGTTGTTCTTTTACCTGTAGTCCATCACATATTTTGCTTTCGCCACCCTCCCAAGTTGCAAAATTGTTTGTCTTCCATCTTTCTGAACAAACAAAAATACATGAACACTTATATAGAAGTTTCATCCATTCTACATATTAGATACCTTTTGACCGATTTACTTATGAATGACCGATTTACAAAGTCTTTTTACTAATTTTACCTCCATGGTCAATTGGAAATTCTTGACCGAACTCTGGATTTTAAGTCCGGCTTTTCCCCTATTTCTGAAATCCAACTCGTATTGCTTTGTAATCTGGACAGAACAGAGTATTTATTTAGAAAAAAATTATCATATTAATTGAAATTATTTAGATGTTGATAAATGTGAAGTTTACATTGTTGTAGTGCGGAACTTTTGAGAACAGCTGATGTACTCTGTCCATTCTCTCCTCCCAGTTTTTAGGTAGCCCATTTATATGTTGTGCCTGAACAAAAGTTTCTAATATTAGACATATATATTTTCTATTTAACAGCTACTTCTTTTATTAAGAGGCTCTTTGTTTAATGGTTCAGACCTCTTATTGGTTCAATACTTAATGGTTCAGACCTCTTATTGGTTCAATACTTGATGGTTCAGACTGTTTGTTTCGCGAGCAGATGTCTGAATGATTCAGACATTTGCCTCTGAATGGTGTCTGAATGGTAAAGACCTCTAATCTGAATTGGTCAGACATTTGCCTCTGAATGGTTCAGCACTTAATAGTTCGGATTTCTTATTGGTTCAACACTTAACCATTCAGAAGTTGCCAAACAGCCCTAAGACTTTTTGTCAATAAATATTTCACTATTCAAATGGAAATTTCATCGATAAAGCATAAAATCCGCTAAATCATAAAAAGAATTTGGGCCCAACCCAGTCTGAAGCGGCCCATTTTACCAATGACCCATTCGGCCCGTTTTGTAAAGCAAAATCCTCTAAATCATAAAAAGATCAGATTATTGTTGCGATAAAATAAGTTGTGTAATCATATTATTGGCACACTAATTATCTATAACTAAAAAAGAGTTGGTTTTTCAATAAAAAGAACTTGGGCACAACCCGGCCCAGCCCATTTTACCAGTGACCCGGCCCGCCCATCTTTTCCGCCTCCAAGTCATACGATATAATCATATACGTATAGTGTTGTAACCTGAGCTGTATTCTTTAATTGCATAGATTGGTGTTTGGGAAGCCATGCCTTCATGCTTCTGTAACTTCCTGTCCATGTTGCTATTGTAGGCACAAAGCTACAAAAAAGGGGTTTAGAATTTAAAAACATTTGTAAATAAGTTTCAATTTTGGATTTGAGAGCATTCAAAAGATGGATAGAACTTACCAAACCAATGCTAAAAGTCTGGACTGTTTGGTCACCGAAGTAAGCCGTCTTCCCTGCAACCAAATAAATTTAAAACACAACCCAAATCAACTCATTGACAATAAAATTGCATAGCAATGATTGTAGAGAAGTTAAGAAAATATACCTGATCCCATATATGGTATTTGGAACCCATGAGATTGGCAGTCACACTCCCAACAAAACTGTCATCTGCACAACATAATATGCCTTTTGTATTCTGAGCAATTATGAATTCCGATCTTCCGTTGTGCCGTCTATGATAAGCTACAGCAAGTTTCCTATTTTGTCTTCCTTGACCCTCCTACAATCCATATAAACAAACCCAAAAAGATCAACACTAGAAAAATAAATACATAAATAAAGTGCAAATGTAGCATACTTTAGAAGCTTACATTGGTGTAGAGTGTGTAAAGACTTCCACCACTAAGCCCATCAACCGATTTCTCCTTCACAATAATGCAACTACATCGTCCGATGTCAACCGGCAAAGGTCTACACAACAAAGACCTAAAACAAACACACACACTTTATTTACTATTTTTCTTAAAATAAAATGATAAGTTTTGAATAACTAAAATACACCTGTTGGGAATTGTGGACCATGAGGAAGCAGGAGCAGATTCCGAATCCGAATAATCCCAAATATTCCCAGAATTATTTTTACTTGAATCAAGTGGCTCATAGAACTGTGAACCAAAGTTGGGATTATCATTCAACTGCATACACAGCTGCAACGAAGACGGTTTCCATGCCTTGTCTTTCACCCGAGACTTGGAAATAGGCGTTTGTTTGTTGATATTGGAATCCACATTCTCCTTATCTATTACAGGGTCTGAGCTCTTTTTCACCTTGTTGGGTTCCGAGTTCTCTTTATCCTTGGTGGTGTTTTGGCCGTTATTGACGGCCAAAACACCGTTAGCAGCGCTGCGATTGCGCTTGAGCTCTGAAAGAGGGGTGGTGTCATTTTTGGATTTTGACATTTTGGGATAAATAGGAAGATTGATTATTGAGGTGAGTAGTGTTTAAGTAGTGTTTGTTTGATGAAGTTTGAATTTGAAAAATGTTGGGAAGTGAGTTTAAAACGTTGGAGTGTAGTTTGGTTGCAAATAATAACGGTAACCATGAGGATTTGTAAATTGGGAATGTGTGCGGACAGAAGCGGGAATAACATTTGAACAGGTAAATGGGGTTGGTGTGTGTGTAATTAATGCTAGTGGGGTCACAACTTATTATGTCTATTAAAAGAATTCAATTCAATTGTTGATCTCATTTTGACTCAAGTTGTACTACAACACTCTATATATTTTTTTTAACGGCCAACAAACTCAATCCTGAGCACTTTTAGGATACCCACTAAACAAACGGAGTACTCTGAGAGTAACCCAAGTCCACCACAAATTCCGAAACCAGTGCCTCACTCTGCACCAAGTGAGAGTCGAACCTGCATCTCTCAAGAGAAATGCAAGCCCTCCACCACTTAATCTAACTCTCCACCAAGTGAGAGTCCCACCAAGTGAGAGTCGAACCTGCATCTCTCAAGAGAAATGCAAGTTATCCACCACTTAATCTAGAGATCATTGGCACAACACGCTATATTTGTGGGTCTTTTTTAAACTTAAAATGTATAAGTTTGATTACATTGAAAGTTTAAAAATAAACTAAGGAAAAAAGAATTTTTTTTTCGCTCTATAAATATTGTTAAGAGTAGAGCAAAAACAAAACGGAAAACGGAATTACAACTGATAAAAAAACATCGAAATCGATCCATTTATCCACGAAGGAGAGGGAATCTTCACTCAATGGCATATCCAAACGAAAACATCCTCTTTTATTGCATCCACCGTTTTTTGTACTGGAATGAAGCTGTCCCTGAACACCTTTTTATTTCGAGCAAACCATATTCTCTATATTGTAGCAAGAGCAATGGTGTGCACGATCCTTTTCTAGCATTGAGAGTCGGGGCTGTTTTGAAGAGCTTTTAAGAAATTAATGTTTTTTAAAATATTTTGTTTCTCGTAAAAAGTAGTTACATGTTTGCCACGTTTGTTTGTATATGTTTACGTGTGTTTATGCGTATGTGTTTGCGATCTTGTAGTTATGCTTTTATTAGTTGGTTTTTTTATGATACTTAACAATTAGCCAATTACTATGTTGAAATGGAATATAAATTTATGTTTATTTTTCTGAAAACAATTTATTTTATATGTGAAATAAGATATATGATTTGAACTCAAGTTTTGGTTTTAATTCGTAAATGTTTCATTGTAAGATCATGTGTATAAGATATATGATTTGAACTCAAGTTTTGGTTAACACCTCACCCTTGTGCGTTTTGCGTCATGTGGCAGTCAAGTCAGTAATGGGGCATTATGGGGCGTTTTCTAAAATGGGTATAGTGGGGATGTGGGCATTGTGAGGCATTATGTTTGTAATAAAATTAAATCAAAAAAATCTGATTGGTTTTTCAAAAAGGAAAATAAAGGTGATTGGACACAAGAAAAGGGGCAAGGCGTGGAAAATACAACACCAAATGCCAATTTAGGTTGAAAAACGCCCTTAGGGGGCGAGCTTGGGCGTGGATTGGGCGTTTTGGGGGTTAAAAACGCCCCATTTCAAACGATTACGCACGGTCTAAGTTTGTTTTTAGATGGGGTATCTTATTTATGGATCCATATTTTGTAAGTTCAAGATTCCCAAATCTAAATCTCACAAAATGAATTTGGTTTTATAATTTTGGAAATGAGTGTGTAAGTTGTATTTCAAATTTAAGAAAAAACGAGTTAAAAGTGTTTGTGTAATGTGTTCCTGTCTTTTACAAAATCAAAACTTTCACTGTTTTTAAGGTCTAAATAAAATATTATGTTTATTAATTTATTTATGCAATTTGTATGCTACTCAACGGCGAACAACGTTTATTATACTCAGATTGATGATCTCTAGGTCACAGTATAAGACTATAAGTTTGCTCTCCATAAGGCGGCGGTTCGAATCCCGGGCCTACCCTGCTCTACCCATTTGAGTTAGCTCCTGCCCTCTCGCCTCTAAACGTTAGTCTCTGACGCGGGAGGTCGCTGCAAAACAGTCGAGGGGGACGCCCCCCACATCACCGGGACAGTGGTGGCGGGCCGGCTAACGTGACCGGTCTTCACGTTTTGCTCTCCATAAGACTATAAGATCAAAATTGCTTGGACCAATGATTTGAAATGATACATCTCTTTTACATTTAAATATATTAACGTTAACTTTTTTATTATTGTTAATAGTTTCCAATGATTAAAAGAACTTGTTTGATATCTTTTACACTTTGCATGATTATGTACTTCATGTTGGAGCACGATGATCTCCATTTGGGTCACGCCCTACTCACTTTAACAATTTTTTTACTAGATATTTTTTTTATACTAGATTTGTTTGTATATATTTATACGTTTGATATCTTTTACACTTTACCTTTTTGTTTTCTCTACATACAACACAAAAATATCTAGTAAAAAAAATCTAGTATAAAAAAAATTAGCATAAAAATCCAGTACAAAAATCTAGTACAAAAAATCGAGCACAAAAATGTTACAACGTATAAATATAACACAACTTTTTGGATTTTTTAGTTTTCATATTTTATGTAGCAATTTGGTACTAAAATTAAAAATAAAAATGATGCTTGATTTTGTGGTGCGATTTAAAAAAAAATAATGTCATACAAAGATTTATGAACGTTTAAAAAATAAGGAAAAATATACATATGCATTGCACGTGGAGAGAGAAAAACTCAACATATACCATATTTAAAAATACCCTTACACCCCTCTATTTTCTACATTTTCATCTTAGTCATTGATTTAAGAGTTAATTGCCAAAATCGTCCCAGAGGTTTGGGCACGTTTGCCATCTTCGTCCAAAATGACACTTTTGTACCAAATTGTCCCCAACGTTTGTAACTTTTTGCCATTTTCATCCAAACCACTAACTTAGTTTATTTTTCTGTTAAATTGAGGATATTTGGATGAAACTGGCAAATATAAAACCACAGAGACGATTTTGGCAATTTACTCAAACCCTTTTTAATTTCTTTTATCTAATTATTTTTGTTACATATATAATAAAAAAGAATATGCATGGAGTTTTTAGAAAAAAAATTAATAGTTTTGTCACATAATTTTTATAAATTTTCATCCAAATCACTAACTCAGTTTATTTTTTCTGTTAAGGTGAATGATGTTATAAATTATATACTTTAATACAAAAAATAATTTACAGCTTCTTTATATAAATCAGTTTTATAAAGAGAAAACGTAATTGGTGTGCAATACATAACAATCGATTACAAATTTTAGTATTTATCAGTTGTAGAGATAGAAAAAAATTGTAAAACATTACATATTTTTTAAATGTGCTGAGCACCTAGGAAATATGTTGGTAGAAATAAAATATTTATTTAATTAAGATTATGAGGGTAACTAACTAATACTTATTCTGAATGGCTTGAGTAAAGAAACTTTTGGTTCATAGCATTATAATTACAATTTGGTGGGTAATTTTAAGGTTTGGTAACGATACATTGTTTGATAGAGGGGGGGGGGGGCACTGGCTCCTGTTTTTCCTTAGGAGCGAATTTAAAAGAGTAGAAGATGAATTACAAACTTGGTACATATGATAAGATTTTTTTATTTGACCTTTTTCAATAAGGTCACCAGCATTCTAGTTTTATAAAATTTAGAGGTTTAAGTAGATATTATTTTTATAAAACTGATCTATATAAAAAATTAGAAATTAATTTATGTCTTAGTTTATAAACATCATTCGCCTTAATAGAAAAATTAACTTAGTTAGTGGTTGGATGAAAATTTATAAAAATTATGTGACAGCTATTATTTTTTCATATAAAAATTGCATGTATATTCTTTTTTATTATTTATGTAACAAAATTAATTAAATAAAAAAATTTAAAAGAGTTTGAGTAAATTGCCAAAATCGTCCCTGTGGTTTTATATTTGCCAGTTTCATCCAAACATCCTCAACTTAACAGAAAAAATAAACTAAGTTAGTAGTTTGGATAATGGCAAAAAGTTACAAACGTTGGGGGCAATTTGGTACAAAAATGTCATTTTGGACGAAAATGGCAAACCTGCCCAAACCTCAGGGACGATTTTGGCAATTAACTCTTGATTTAAATAATAAAAGGTTAAAATGTCTACTTCGCCTATTTAGGCAAAATTAACTTTTTACTTGATCACGTCCATAAGAATTAGGTAGCATTTGATATGCAGTAATGAGAGGTGGAATGAAATGGGCCATTGTGAGTGAATGAAGAAAAGAGTGTTTGGTTGGTCGATGTAATGGAATCGTCCATTCTAAAATGCATTTCATTCACTCAAAATCATTCCATCCGTCATCCCTGTTTTTTCCATTCCATTCCCTCTTCACCCTTTATTAACAACACCACAATTCACCACCGTTACTACCACCACCACCGTCATCCGCCACCGTCACCCACCTCCGCCGCCACCCGCCACCGCCACTGCCCACCTCCGTCCTCGCCACCACCATCGCCGCCACCCACCGTTACCACTGCCACCTCCGATCATCGCCACCACCCACCTTCGATCATCGCCACCACCATTGCCATTGCCACCTCCGATCACCGCCGCCACCGCTATCAACCGCCACCACCCACAGGCAGCCACCACCGCTACCACCTCTGACCACCCCTGCCACCACCATCGCCACCGCCGTCACCTACCTCCACCGCCATCCACCCACCACCACCACCACCGCCAACCACCGCCGCCTCTACAACTGACACCTAGCACCACGCCCCATCATCGCCTATCACTGACCACCGCCATCTGATTTTATTCCTTCGTCTTTTTTGCATAACAAACAATAAAAAGTAATTGTTCATTCCATTCACACATGGTAACCAAACAAGACATGGAATGGTAATGATCAATTCCATTACCTCATCCATTCCATTAACTCGTCCATTTCATTTATCCGTCCATTCCATTACCCCATACCAAACAGACCTTAGTGTTTGTGTGACATATTATAGTTTTTACTAAACACATTTTGTTAATGGATAGGGTTGACGATAAGATGGGTTCGGAACAATTATTAACAAACTCAGTCTTATACTAGCTTGTAAAACCATATCTCATACCCGTCGATACAGGTGTACTCATTTACTACCTTAGTTTATTAGAAGTTATCTACTGACATACTCTATTACACAAGGACAAGAAAAAGATAAATATTGTTTTGGTATAGTTTGGGTCACTGAATGTGTCTGTTTCAGATAATCTATTGAGCTATTACCTAATCCCATATATGTATCCATGCATAATTTTATTTCTATTAATTACATAGCTTAACGTCCGCCACAGTACTAGTCTTGCATGTCTTGGGTTTTTAGTCAAAGCTGGATTTTTTTAATCATCCCTACACGCACACATGTGCTTGTTGTCGGTTTACCTACCGTTTATTTGTAATTTGTTGTTTTGGTATTTTATGAATATTAATACTAAAAAATGTTAATAGATACGGTTATAAACGAACAATCATTTGGTATGCGTTGCTATACATAGCATATAATAAAGATAGTTTTTTTTTTATCGTCCAACTAAATTTTATAAAAGGAACAAAAAGACTAGCAGGAAAGTAGTCCATACAACAACTTGAATACAGACCACCAAAGTGTCTTAGGTGGTGTTTGTTTTTGCTAGAAGCATTTCAGAACCTCTTATGTCTGCGCCGCGCAGACCACGCGCAGACATAAGGGTCTGCAACTTGTTTGTTTTCTCGCAGACCTTTCATTAAAAAAGGTCGGCGAGACCTCTGCTTCAAACAGACATTGAACCTTGTCTTCTAAGGTCTGCACACCTCTTCTCCCTCTTCTCACCTTCTCCTCTTCTCCCGCCAGACACCTCCATCCGCCACCACCTGCACCACCACAACCTCCACCTCCTCCGACACCTCCACCTCCTCCGACACCTCCATCCGCTGCCACCATCACACCTCCGACACCCATCACCTCCACCTTCAACAATCACCACCTCCACCTCTGAAATCATAACCACCACCGTCAATCCTACCGTCGATCTCTCTCTCTTCAGAAACCCCCAAATCGAAGCCATGGCCGTCAATCATAACCACCACCGTTCTCTTCTCCCTCGATCTCTCTCTCTTTTCAGAAACCCCCAAATCGAAGCCATGGTGAAATTAGGGTCTCGTTTTTATGTTGGTTGACGGCGGCTGAAGTGGTGGTGTTTGGCTTCGTGGTGGCGGTGGTGCTTGGTGGTTGCGACGGGGTTGGTGGGGGAGGAAGGAGGAGATGGTTGTGGTGAGTGTTAGGTGGTGGTGGTGGTTGCGACGGGGTGGGTGGTGGCTGAAGTGGTGGTGGTTGGCTGTGGTGGAGGGAGGCAGAGAGAGAGAGATCAGAGAGATGGTGTGTGTTGTGTGTGTGTGTTTAGTGTGAGAAGATGTTTTTATATATATATAAAAAAACAAACCCTCTTCTCCTTGTAGACTGCAGACATTTGGTCCACCTCTTCTCCTGCAGATGCCTGCAGATGTGGTCCGCAGACTACAGACTTTTTCCCGCAGAAAAAACAAACAACACCTTAGACACCACAAAAGCAAACTACCACCCCACCTTATACAAGTTTAACCCCTTGAACCCACATTATGGCCTAGTGGCATCTTGGGGATGAGATAAGGCTTATGACCATTAGGTCATGGGTTCGATTCCCACAATGGGGGTTTTTCCCAGATTTATTGGGTTTCCTCCTGAATTGGTGTATAGGCATTATTGCCTAGTGGAGATGGATATGATCGGGTGGTTCCGTTGGTAGCACGATAATACTTCAATGGTCCGTCAGTGATCCAAATTTGCCGTTCAAAAAAAATAAATAAAAAATAAAACCTGTTTGGACCTATATTTGACCCATAAAAGCTTAAAGCTTTGACATCACCAATAGTCTTCAATAGCAAATGGATGACTTGGTTAAATACAACTTTGTTCAAGATATCATACGCACCACAAGTAGGCAAGCATACCGCATGTAAAGCCTTTTTGAACCTTTTCGACCCGTTATCATGTACATGTCCAAGACATCTCTAATACTAAAGGCAAAAACTTGAGGGATCTTGCATCATTGGGCTATGACTGACCAAATCGATTGTGTAACTCCACAAGAAAAAAATAACACTCTCTTGTATCCTGGACATCCCTACACAAAGGGTAGGACGTCGATGAAACGTTTATGTTTCTTCGGGCCAACGCGCACCTCGTTAGTAATCTATCCAACTCAGCCCTCCATGCCAAAATCCCCACTTTCTAGGGGACCTAGTTGTTCTAACAAAATATATAATTCAGTAGGTTGAAACGGAAGCTTTATAGATAAGATTTGATGCTACGAATCGTGAACATGCACGAACTATCAAGTAGCCACCTCCAGCTGTCTTCCACGTTAGATTGCGAAGGGGGAGCCCAACACACCCATTAGTTGCCGCCACTAGGCATTTTTAATGCCATCACGAAGGTCCTTCTTCTAGTCCCCGTCCAGCAAGCCCCATTCACATTGCTTCCAACTCTCTCAAAAACAATGTAGACTTTGTTTTTATCAACAAGAATAAAGACGAAAATTTTGTTGCGAAAGGGGCATCCATACACCAACAGTCTAACCAAAACAAAATACTAGACCCGTTGCCCAAGACACCTCTGATGCAGTGGCGAAGCTTGAGATTTCCGACAGGGGGGTCGAAAACGTATATACAAAAAATTTCTATAAAACCGGGGGGGGGGGGGGGTCAAAAACATATATACCCAAAAAAATTTATATGAAAACTATATACTCTCCACTACTGAGCGAAAAGTTTGGAGGGTCGGCCGCCCCCTCCCGTTAACGAAAATTTTTATATGAAAACTATATACACTCTACAAAGCTACGCCCTTGCTCTGATGGACCTGGACACATCCACCTCAGCCACATTCAACTCGTTAACGGTCTTTGCAATCTGTTCCCAACGTCCATCAATGATACACTTAGTAGGGATCAGGTTCCATGCCTATTGTTATGATGGATTGCCTAGATAATGTAACAACCCTCAGTAAATCCGACACCCTCATAATTTTTATGACACCCTAATATATTTAAGAATGTCCCAATATGTCTTTAAATACAACCCGTATGTGAAAACCAAGCCCGAAATACGTTATAGTTTATAAAATAAATTAAAAACAATAAATATTGAGTTGAGGCGGGCCGCGTAGGATCCCACCCCAACCTCACGCGGGCGGTATCAAGGCTGAAACTTATTCCGGTGAAATTATAAGTTAAGGCGGGCCGCGTAAGCTCACCTTAAAACTTACGCGGGCCACCAGAGATCATCAAACGCGGAGACACCCTGAGCTGACACGTGTCGACATCGTGGCGGACCTATACGCTGACCCAGCTAAGCTATATGTTGACCGGGTGTTGACGCGGGCCGCGTAAGGCTTCGCCTTACCTTATGCGGGCCGCCTGAAAGTCGAATTCAGCAACTATAAATAGATGGCATCGGATCTCAGTCGAACTCGCTCACAATTTCATTCTCAATCTCAAATTCTGTAGTAGTGTTATTATACTCGGGTATTATACCCTTAATTAACGAGGTTCTGCTCCGTTGTAAGTATTATAACCCCAGTTTCATAAGTAGATACGTTGCCCGATTGATTTAGGGTTCCGTAACAACTGTCGTGGTTCTGCCCGACGTAGTTGTTGGAATGCCGTCTCGGGGAGGGTATCATTAATTGTCACACCCCAACCGATGGCGGAATCATCGGGGCGCGGCACTAGGCGAATCAGATTGCTCAAGAGAATCCATAACAACTATATTGAGATAATATTTAATACATTCGTTATCCCATACTAACAAATAATACAATCACATAAGTTATCACAGATTTCTTGTCCTCTCGAACAATACAAATCCGACAACCTAGATTTTAGTTGAGTTTCTAGACCTCCTAGCTTGATTTGATATAGTCTGCGATCTAACCTGCAACATACGTTAAAATATTTGTCAATACAAAAGTATTGGCGAGTATACAGGTTTGATAGGTATAGCGTAATAGATTAAAACGTGTAGCGAAATTCCATATGCATAAACGTAACACACGACATATATACTCACAAAGCTGATACTACCAACTAAGTCCTCGATGCTCGAATATGCGATGGCAAACTAGACCCTGTCGGGCGCAATAGTACTATACTAGTCATGGTGGGACGTCGCGAGTATGAGCCCTAGCACATCTGCAACTAGTATCACGTATATCTATGAATAACAGTTATTCGCAAGAGATAATTCGATTGTTTGAATAATTCGTTTGATAAGTTCGATTTGTTAGAAACGTATGTTACACCCAAAATGCGATTAAAAAGGGTTCACGTATACTCACAGTGCGTATTTAGTGAGAATACAACTTGATTGGGTCGGTTGCGAGTACGTCTGCGTTAATCATCGAATGATATAGTAAACGATGTACGGTTAAGCGGGAATAGTATCAAAATGACATTTATCCAGTCGGATGATGCTCATCCGGTCGGATGACCTCATCCGGTCGGATGACCCCATCCGGTCGGATGACTGTTGGTTCATCCTGACATTCGATCGGATGACTAGAGTTTGGATCGGATGACACTTGGTCCGGATCGGATGACTATTCTGGGTCGAATGAGCTGGTCCGTTCGGATGATCCCACGTTTGTTACGTTCGGCGGTCCACCAGTCGAGTGCTCGTGATTGAAATACTCCGGTAGCGCAAGTAGTACGGAAACTATCAGAACACCCACTTTAACGAAGGGTAACTTCGATAGAATCGAACCACTGGAGTAGTTGAGTCACACCTACTTCACCCGTGAATTCCATCGGGTCACAGGTTTTGAAGTGTTTGTAAAGAAAAGCAGATTGCAACGCTTCCGTCTTGGAGTCTTCCGAGGCTCTAGAGTTGCTGAGAGAGTGCACTCAAGCGGCAATTTGAGGAATGAGCTTAACCACTTCCTTGGTACAAGTGATGCAATCCTCTTATCGGCGCTCCATTTGGCTCTTCTCCTAGCTGTTCGTCTCGAGGTAGAGTCGTTGGAAGGCATCTAGACAGGAAGAGTCTTGGAGTGAGATTCGATCATAATGATTTTTGAGTTTTGCGATGCGATTGAGCACGTTCAAAACTTGGTGCGATAGTATAATAGTAATGCGAATCACATAGGAGCCACATAGGAAACACGAAATTCCTAAGTCTTCACACAATGACTTGTTTGTTTATACGTATATATATATACATTTATATAAATGTAATTTGTAATCATTTACATACAGGTCGATTTAGAATAAGCGAGGACGCGTTGAGGTGAGAAAGCGAGAGCAAAGGCGATAGATTATGCATTAGTTTTGTTGCGAACATTCGGGTTTCGTTTTAGATTGCGATGGCTGTGCGAGTTGTGCGTTTATAAAGCAGGGAGTGAAAATCGTTAAATCGAGGAAATGATAAAGCGTAAAGTTTCAAAACACACCAACGTAAATAAGTTTCAACCAGTTGCAAAATCGGCGGGTCGTATGATAGAGTGCCTTGGGTGTTTAGGCGTCGACTACCCAAGGTAACCCAACTACATCTGACAAGTTCGTGCACGCGCGTTGCCCAAGAAGACTTATGCTTCCACTGGGATGCAACTCATGGCATTCGTCCTTCTAGTCATCGCGTGGCTCGAGTTATCGTGATAGTCGAGTCCTTGGTGAGAGCTTTTTGGAAACCATTTTATAGAGAGTGGAACGGCTTATTAAGGTACGGGTTTCACCCCTGACTTAACAACTTCGTTCCTAATTGTGGTTATGCTCTTCGAATAAATTCGTGAGTTCCACTTAGATTTCGAAATGGAGACTTTCGTCGAGATGTGGATATCACTCCTAGCTCGATGAAAGGTTCTCGTGCTAGAAAAATGCGCTGAGTTAGCGATCTCATCGAGAGTTCTGGGTTTTCACACCTGGTCTCGACTGGATCACTCGGTTTTGTTATGCGAATATTTTCGAAAACACGTGTATTGTGTTGGCCTTAGGAAAGGCTAAGTGATATTCAGGCCTTAGGAAAGGCTCTTCGCATGAAATTGTAGTATGCGGTGTTCACGCGAAGTAGTAGCTTTTAGCAATTCCGATCGAGAGTATCAAGTAGGCCCGATACAAACCCTACTGGGTCCGTACGAGTTGGCCTGTTGGTACTTAGACTATAGACTAGGTCAATTTCTAAGACGTCGACCCGGACTAGGTCGAGTCTTGCCTAATTCCCTATAGTTATGGCTCTGATACCAATCTGTCACACCCCAACCGATGGCGGAATCATCGGGGCGCGGCACTAGGCGAATCAGATTGCTCAAGAGAATCCATAACAACTATATTGCGATAATATTTAATACATTCGTTATCCCATACTAACAAATAATACAATCACATAAGTTATCACAGATTTCTTGTCCTCTCGAACAATACAAATCCGACAACCTAGATTTTAGTTGAGTTTCTAGACCTCCTAGCTTGATTTGATATAGTCTGTGATCTAACCTGCAACATACGTTAAAATATTTGTCAATACAAAAGTATTGGCGAGTATACAGGCTTGATAGGTACAGTGTAATAGATTAAAACGTGTAGCGAAATTCCATATGCATAAACGTAACACACGACATATATACTCACAAAGCTGATACTACCAACTAAGTCCTCGATGCTCGAATATGCGATGGCAAACTAGACCCCGTCGGGCGCAATAGTACTATACTAGTCATGGTGGGACGTCGCGAGTATGAGCCCTAGCACATCTGCAACTAGTATCACGTATATCTATGCATAACAGTTATTCGCAAGTGATAATTCGATTGTTTGAATAATTCGTTTGATAAGTTCGATTTGTTAGAAAAGTATGTTACACCCAAAATGCGATTAAAATGGGTTCAAGTATACTCACAGTGCGTATTTAGCGAGAATACAACTTGATTGGGTCGGTTCCGAGTACGTCTGCGTTAATCATCAAATGATATAGTAAACGATGTACGGTTAAGTGGGAATAGTATCAAAATGACAGTTATCCAGTCGGATGATGCTCATCCGGTCGGATGACCCCATCCGGTCGGATGGCTGTTGGTTCATCCTGACATTCGATGGGATGACTAGAGTTTGGATCGGATGACACTTGGTCCGGATCGGATGACTATTCTGGGTCGAATGAGCTGGTCCGTTCAGATGACAGTCATCCGGTCGGATGACATGCTATCCGATCGGGTGACATGCTATCCGATCGGGTGACATGCTATCCGATCGGATGACATGTGATCCGGTCGGATGACATGTGGTCCGTTCGGATGACATGTTATCCAGTCGGATGACACGTCTGTTTTATCGTCCTGATCAGTCGTTTTTTAGTGTTTTTGGTAGGAATACGTGCGGTTTTACTGGGACGGTGTGATTTTGTGTCAACAAATGAAATTCCATCAGTTTCGACCCGTTCTAACGGCCGGGAATCACCCCGTTCCAGCAGATCTGGCCGTTCTTGACGGTTTCTCATGGTTAACTCGAAATCGCACAGTTCTTTGGTTAAATACTTAGATTTAGGTGAGATTTGTTATCAAAACATGTGGAAATCACCCAGATCTGAGTCGTTTATGGTGGGATGAGGTCACAACTTGAAGTTCATATGAACTCTTGGTGACATCACCTTAAAACACCTCAAATCAGTAGATTTCATGGTTAGAAATTGAGTTTTGAAAGACAGAATGATGTAGAATTGAGTGTAGATCATAGAAGTACATGTTCTAGGTTGAAATCTTACCGGAATCGCGAGGAATCGAGAGAAAAGGGTCCTAGAGCGTGCTTGGTCGAGTGGGAGCTGTCACATCACTTGAACAGTGATGTGACATGCTATTTATAGGCAAAAGTGAAGGCTGAGGAGTATTAGGTCGGATGGCCCATTCGTTCGGATGGCCCATTCGTTCGGATAGCCGGTCCATCCGGATGGCCACTCCGGCACGGGGAACTTCTCCGTTTTTCGAGCGTTGCGATAGTTTTTGGAGTACGCGCTTTCTATAGTTAATTTATATTATTATTATATATGTATATATATCACTAGGGGTCGTATTTACGTATCCACATTCCAAAGTTTCGATATAACAACCGGTTTTCGTTTCGAGTCTGCGATTATTAGCGACGTTTCACGGCCATCAAGGAGGGTAGTATAGGTCCTTTCTCGATGTCATCGTGAACGTTATGGTGTTTTGTGCCACAATGACCGACGGGGTACCACTCACTCGTATTGTCATCATCGTCACGACGACTGGAGCTATAGCACTCACCCGAGAGTCTTTGTTAGCGTTAATTGTCTGCGTTTCGACACATCACGGTCACTGAGGAGGGTAGAATAGGTCCTCACTCAGTGTCATCGTGAGTGTTAGTGTTTGTGATGTAATGTAACGATAATGTATTGTGAAAACATGCGATTATCCTTCGAATAGCGATGTATGCGATATAGTTACATTATGATCCGAATCTCTGGTGCTAGGCGTAACGAGTATATCGAGTAGTAACAACGCACGGAAATGCGGGTTGTTACATTAATATTTTCAAAGGGTTATGATACTAACCTATGTACATTTGTATAAATTATAGATTATTCCCAGGAAACCCTTACGCGAAGTCTAAGATAGCAATGTGAGTAATCCTTCTTTTTGTGTAAACCTTTTTGTGAGTTTATCCTCTTTTTGTTAACCTTTTTATGAACTGTTTTACAAAACCTTAATGTTTTACAATGCGATTAAGCGGTGATTGAGTCTTTGTAGTTCTTCAATTACTGCCGGTATGTTGGGGCTTTGTATACAAAATTTACTACACTGTGAGTAGTAAGTCGGGGATGACAGTACGTTACCATTGGACAATGAGTTGGCCAATGTGTAATATGACCCACAAGTCAGTGGATTGACAGTACTAAATGGAGTAATTGTTTAGAAATAAACAATGTGATCGCTCTCAATACTGTTTTAATTGATAAAATGTTTCTTGATTAAACTGGGATTCACTCACCAGTATTTACGACTGACAAATGTTTTTAAAACGCGTTTCAGGTAACAAAATGTGACAGCCAATTAGTAAAAAGCCAGCTGGAGAGCACTAAAGGCTTGGGAAAAATGTGGCTATAAAAGTTACCTAAAAGATGATGTTTTAAATTCAATAAAATAGGGTTTATCCCTATAAATGTATTGTAATAAGAAACTTGGGTTTTTTTCCCATGTGGTTATTAATATTAAATATGGTGGTTTTACTCTGATATACATTTCCTAACTACGGTCCTGATGTAATTTCCGCTGCCAAATTAGACAAATACCACGATACCACCGAAACTGGATCGCGGCCGCCCGTTCCCGGGAATCAGGGATCGGGGGTTGCGACAGGAGGTGGTATCAGAGCCTAGCCACTGGTCTGAGCCAAAGAAGTGTTCTGCTGACACTTAAATTCAAAATTTTGTGTTAGGAAATAATTTACGGAAATACGTGCATAACTGTATTTATTTGTTATGTGTTATTTGACTAATTGTTAGTTTACAGTATGAGTGATCAAGGACCCTCG
>JARYGA010055669.1:0-49702 GCA_030545235.1 Helianthus tuberosus
GACCCACTATGAACCGAATTTTTTTATATAGCTAGGAGGCTAAAATCTTTAAAAATTTTCCACACTCTCAGAAAAAAAAAATCATGGATCCGCCACACCAAACGTTAAAGACACGATTTGTATTTATAAGAACATGGTCAAGTTGTATTAGGTTTTTATTAACTAGTTGGTTTTAGGTTGTTAAAAAAAGGCTGTGGTTTATTAACCAGTTGGTTTTAGGTTCTTAAAAAAGGTTGTGGGCTGATAAAAGAATTCACTTAAACCTTGTATGAACAAATGATGTTGGACTATTTTATCGCGAAACACCCAAATTAGTCGAATAATTGTGTATGATATTAAAATGTGGAATTAGGGGTGTCCAAACTGCTCGGCGCTTGAAGATCGTTCGACGATCGTTCGACGATCGTTCGAAAAAGCTCGGAAATTTGCTTGTTCGATTCCTTGCTCGGTTAAAACCGAGCCGAGCAGCTCGGTTCGGTTTAAAAACGAACCGAGCGCGAGCATAGGTACGCTCGCTCGTCGCTCGTTCGGTTTCGATCGAATTTATTTTTATTATTATATTATATATTATATTTATTAAATATATATATTATATTTATTAAATATAATAAACATGTAATATATCCAACCCCTAGAATCCTCATATCTTCGGTTAAAAAAAAAAACCCTAATCTCTGTCAGCTCTTCAGTTAAAAAAAGGGTGTTTTATGGGTTTGAATTGCTGTTACTGTATCAAATTTATGTTTTGAATTCAATTTTTGATTGAAGATGTCTGGAATGACTTCAACGCCTGTTTTTGAAGTTATTTTGCATTTTAGATATTCTTAAACATTAAACATTTGGATGACATTTTGTGTTTATTTTTGTGGGACTTTTTATGTTTCTATTTTGTTAAATTGTTAAAGTGTGTGAGAGACATATAAGTTGGTGAATTTTGGTGAATGAATGGTTGTGTAGGAATGCTAAATAAAAATGAGCAAAAGCGAACCGAACCAAGCGGCTCGGTTCTAGAACGAACCGAGCACGAGCATAAGATTTGCGCTCGATTTCCTAAATCCGAACCGAACCGAGCGGCTCGGTTTCAAACCGAACCGAGCACGAGCAGACCTCCGTTCGGTTCGGTTCGGCTCATGAACACCCCTAGTGGAATGACTAGTGTTTAATTATATAACACTCTAATTTGTAACATTTTGTTTGTTGTTGTGGGAGTTGTACCTTATGCTATTATGATTTTCCTTGTATATTTGTGGGATTTTACTTTGGGGGGTTGTACCCTTTTTTGCATATCACATGCTGATGGGAACCATCAAAGAGAGATAGAGAGGCCGCGTGACAGAAAGAATGCATAGGGAGAAAGGGAATTGAATCCATGGTGGTGTAGTGTTGAATGTGAATTAGATGAAATAAAAGGTTATTTTGATTGTGTATTGGTTTGAGTTGGGGTGGTTTGAGAATTCCGATCTAGGGTTCCGCCGCCGACCTAACAGGAGGGTTATTGATAAGATCAAGGAGAACATTCACGGCGAAGATAGCGGAAGCAAGGAAGACTGTTGTGAAGGTGAAAGAAAAAGAAGAAATAGAAGAAGAGAAGGAGGAGGAAGGTCACCATCGACATCTATTAGATGTCGCTCAACTGTTTTCCACTGACAACATTGATCTAAGCATTTCATCTATGTGGTTTATGAGGAGTTCAGGGTTTAGTGTATATTCTATTTTGATGTATTGTTTTTATACAATTGGTGTGGAGTCTTGAGGTTTTAAATTGGGTTTTCTGTATACATACATAGTAGACATGGGTAAAAGTAAGAATTTTTCATGTGGTTTGTGTATATGACTTTATGGAGTTGATAACTTTTAAAATCAACCAATTATTGGTTAAAGAAGGTGATAAATTGTTGCTTAGTTGGAGTTCATTTGAAGAATTCAGTCGTTGCATTGGTTAGACTTAGAGATGGTTGCTTAATTGAAAGTTTAGACACAATGCTTGTCGTGGATATCCCTATCATGTGTTTGTTTCCTTTTCTTCAACCCAACATTATCGTTCATCCACTCCACACATCCCAACATCATTTGCAGCTCAAAATACTAATGCACTTGCAGGTACAACCCACAAATGCACGACATGTGACAAGCGTATCTACTTGGTGGACAAACTCATTGCTGTAATTGTGTTTTCTGCAAAGCTTGCTTGAGATGCCACCATTGCAGTGACACACTCGAGGTTTCTTATATCGTGTTCGCTGTAATGCGTCAATAACTTTGAGTTCATGATACTAACTGATTGTTCCAAAATTTTGGTGATTTGCAGCTCAGTAACTACATCTCCTTTGAGGATGCTCTTTGTTGCAGGCCACACTTTAATCAGTTGTTCAAGAAAAATAAAAGTGGTAGCTTAGACAAGAGCACACTTCAAGTCATAGTTGTAAGTTCTATAATTTAAAAGCATACCCTTTCCTTCTAACTATTACATTCGGATTATTGGTTTCTTACGTGTATATGTAATAGAAATAAATATTTACCACTTCTTTCAACCTAACTTCATAGTATATTACTCCCATTTCGACATATATATATAGCCTTTTTTCTTTCCAAATGAAGGCCTTTTGGTAATTATTCATTAGTTTATAAACTAATCATAACTTCTCACACACCAGAGCATCTAATTCTCTGATCGCCATAATTAAATAAGGAAGCTTGGTGGTTTTGGTGAATCAGTTTTATTAAATTTTCGACCAATCTCAGATTTGATCTCTCTCCCTTCTTTATTCTACTTTATAATCGTGGGTCATGATATGCTGTATGCATGGTAAATTGAATGTTTTAAGCTCTGTTAACTTTAAAGCTTTGTATACCAGGAATGCAACTGCAAAAAAAAGAGCAACAAGTGCTGCGGCAGATGCTAAGTCGGGGAAGCAGGCTGCAACTTCTGATCCCAAGAAAAAGAAGGGAAAGTGATTACAATCTCTGTTTGATTCGGTTCGATTTCATTTTATGCTTTTATTTATTCTATAATAAATGTAGTGGCGTCTTGTAAGTGCATCCAAATGAGTCGATGCTGCCACAGTTGTTTTAGTATAGATGTTGCAATATCTCAAGTTGTAGGCCAGCTTGACAAACGTTGATTCTAAAGCCTATATGTATGGTTATTTTTTGGGAAAACATTTGTCGTCTGGATTGTTTAGGTTTAGCGTTATGCATACGTGGAAAAGAACAATATTGATATTGGAGTTATTAGAAGTTATCAAATACTTTGTGCTGCCGGCGCATCGCGCGGCGGGCGTAAATCTAGTTAACTATAAAATGTTCAACTACATTAAAATAGATATTAATTGCAGAAATTCGACGCCTAGCTTTAAAAAAATCCAAACTTTTACAATTTTGATTTAAATAGTGCATCCACTATCTTTAATTTAACTTCTGGCACACCATAGTAGTTGTTGGCGTTTTGTAATGTTTTTATGCCATGTTCTCTGTATAATTTGATTAAATATGCAAGAATACGACTATAGGCTTGTGAATTATTTAATCAGAAACCCCCCAATGATTATTCATTATAGCATATATGTCTGTTTTCATGTTGATAATGCACCAGCCGTTGATCTGCTTAAAACTTATGCAATGAACCCCAAATGCCTAAATTGAATGGAAAAAATCTACAAAAATGAACACAACAAAAACACCCATATTAGATACTGATTGATCACTTGCATTAAAGATATACCCAATTGCTAATATTAAAGGGAATATTAAAGACTTTTTAGATTTTTATTAAAGACTTGCACCTACCACTTTTAGATTTTTATTAGAGTTAAATGCCATTTTAGTCCCTGTGGTTTAGACCATTTTGACAGTTTAGTCCAAAGGTTTCATTTTTAACCTGTGGGTCCAAAAAGGTTTCACAGTTGCCATTTTAGTCCACTTGGTTAACTTCATCAATTTTTTCTGTTAACGAGAAGGCCAATTCGGTCATTTTGTATGTAATTCTGTTAACTAAAAGGGCAATTCAGCCATATAAAATGACCGAATTGGCCTTCTCGTTAACAGAAAAAATGGATGAAGTTAACCCAGTGGACTAAAATGGCAACTGTGAAACCTTTTTGGACCCACAGGTTAAAAATGAAACCTTTGGACTAAACTGACAAAATGACCCAAACCACAGGGACTAAAATGGCATTTAACTCTTTTTATTAAAGACTTTATAGTTTTCATTAAAGACTTGCACCTACCATAGTTGAACACTAGCATTGTTTAATCTCCTTGAAAGTTACAACTAGTTATTGTATCTACTATACTAAGAACACCCGTAGTGGGGCGGTATTTTTAAAAAAAATTGAAAAATAACGCCGCATAACGCCGGACTCCCATTACACCGGGCGTTATTTGGCGTTTTTTTGGAAAAAAAATTCGTTTGGCGTTTTAAATAAAACGCTGTGAAGATGTTTGACCGGCCAATCAAAACCCCCAACGGCTAGTAACGGCTCTTTCCCTTTTATTTATTTATTTATTTTAACCTTTTACCTATATATATATATATATAAACTCATTCAAAATTAACCAAAACTCTCAAAAACTCTCTCAAAAACATTACAATTTTATTAAAAACTTGATGGATTCCCCTAGTTCTTCATCCATGGTAAATTTTTACTACAAAGAGTTTTTTGCGGATGGCGATGATTCCACCGATGAGGAGGTTGAGCAAGAGGCGGTTACGAGTGCTTGTCAACTAGCGGTGAGATATGTGAAGCATTGTAGTCGCCCCCAACCAGAAAAAAATAAAAGAGATTATATTGAACGAGACCGACGCGCGGCACACGATCGTTCGATGAAAGATTATTTTGATGAGGCGCCGACATTTTCGAACGAAATGTTTAGGCGTCGTTTCCGAATGAGTAAGCGGTTGTTTCTACGCATAGTCGACGACTTGGAAGCCAACTACGATTATTTTAAACAAAAAGTGGATGCGAGAGGGGCACTTGGATTTACCGGTATCCAAAAGTGTACGTCGGCGTTACGAATCCTTGCTTATGGAAACACAACCGACATCAACGACGAATATCTAAAAATGGCCGAGAAAACAACGCGAGACACCTTGGAGCATTTTTGTCGCGGTACAATTCCTATACTTTACTATTTTTTTTTTAAAACAACGACTAGTATGTTTACAATTTTTTTTGAAGCTTATGTTTGTGTATGTTTTTTTATAAAGGTATTATTGATGTGTATGGTGCGCGTTATCTTAGAATGCCCACATGGGACGACCTTCAAAAGATCTACGAGGTACATTCGGCGGAGCATGGTTTGCCTGGTATGATCGGGAGCATAGATTGCATGCAATGGCGTTGGGATAACTGCCCGACCGCATGGCGAGGCCAACACACACGGGGTGACCAAAAAGGACCCACTATTATTCTTCAGGCAGTTGCTTCACAGGACCTTTGGGTTTGGTCGGCTTACTTTGGCGTGGTCGGGTCATGCAATGATATCAATGTTTATGAACAATCTCCGTTGTTAGAGGAGTGGATTTCTGGCAAAGCTCCAAAAGCATCGTTTTACGGAAATGGAAACTACTACCCTCATGGATATTATTTGAACGACAGAATTTATCCTAGGTATTCGATTTTCGTGAAGATGTTTAGTGATCCTATTGATGAAAAAAGAGCATACTTTAAAAAGGTTCAAGAGTCTTCACGAAAAGACATTGAGAGATGCTTTAGGGTTCTTAAACAACGCTGGCAATATTTGAGAAATCCTTGTCGTGCATGGAGCAAGCAAAAAATGAGAGATGCTATGTACGCTTGTATAATCATGCACAACATGATTTTGGAAGACGAAGGAAAGGCGATATGCCAGAATTATGTGCCAGAAGCCGTTCAAGAGGACAATCCACAGGCGTCAATGGAAGAAAGAGTGAATAATGCACGAGAGTTGCGTTACGAACTGTACCATTCCCAGTTAATGGTTGACTTGGTACACCACACATGGTCGGTTCGGTATGTACCACCTGAGGGTGAGGAAGAAACGGAGGACGAGGAAGACGAAGTTGGTGAGGGTGAAGAAAGCGAAGACGAAAACTAGTGTTTTTTTTTAAGAGTTAATTACATAGTTAGTCCCTGTGGTTTGCACAAAATAACAACATTAGGTACTAATAGTTTAAAATCACATTCTAGGGTATTAACTTTTCATTTTGTAACGTTTGAGGGTATTAACTTTTCATTTTGTAACGTTTGAGGGTATTAATTTTTCATTTTGTAACGTTTGAGGGTACTAATAAAATGTGATTTTAAGCCTTTAAACAGTGCTAATACCCTCAAACGTTACAAAATGAAAAGTTAATACCCTAGAATGTTATCAGAAACTATTAGTACCTAAACTTGTTATTTTGTGCAAACCACAGGGACTAACTATGTAATTAACTCTTTTTTTAATTTAATCGGATTTTAATTTTTTTATTTCTAGTATTGTTTTTTTTAATTTAATGAAGTATTTAAAGTTTTAAAAAAAATAATTGTGAAATGATTGCATAGGCGTTATTAGAATAATGCTCCACTACGCCACTTTTGCAATAATGCCCCATGCTGACTGGACTGCCACGTGTCGAATAATGCCCCATGGTGGGGGCATTATTTTGTTTAACCACTACACATGGTCTAAGAAGGAAACTGATCTCTGCAACCGGGAAGGCCAAAAGTCATCTACAATGACTTCTGCACATCTAGCGTTCTAGTGGTGGCCACGTGTATTTAAGTTCCACCTATAACGGGTCTGGATGAGTTTCCCCTCCAGGTCTCAAGTTCGAGTCTGGGTGATAGGGGTTTCTCATTGAGTGATTTAAATCGGGGATCTATTGTGCGAGAAGGCTCTCTAGCGCGGATCCGGTTAAGACAACGTATGCTAGACCTCCCGACATTCACGAATAATTCACACCTTTAAAAAAAAAAGACTTCTGCACATCTATGTCACGTTTTTTCTCTTGCAGAAATTCAATATGCAACCAAAATTTTGATCATGAATTGGTCATTGAACATGGTGGATTCGGAAAGGTATTCAAAGGTTATATTTTTTGTGTTTTTAGTCAATTGCGTTTTAGAAAAAAAATACATTTTTTGTCTTTTATGGCCATTGCATTTTAGAAATAAGACATTTCTTTGTATTTTCTAGGCCATTACGTTATAGAAAAAAAAACATTTCTTTGTGTTTTCTAAGCCATTGCGTTTTAGAAAAATAACACATTTCTTTTGTGTTTTTTGTCTATTACATTTTGAAAACAAGACATTTATTTGCGTTTTTTGTCAATTGCGTTTAAAAAAATCAATTTTTATGCTTTTTGTCCATTGCATTTTACGCATCTGGGTTTTCGATTTTTTTTTTCAAAAATATAGCAATAGTATACTCGTTTTAAAGATTAAAAACGCTCATTTTTTTGTGCAATTTTTATAAAAGAATAATGTTGTTTGAAAGAGTTATTAACGTTTAAAAAACGAGGGGAACTGAAAGAGAAAGAAACTATTATTTTGGATTGACTAGAATACCTCTTTACAAACTCACACGCCTCCTTATTTTTTATCAATTGGTCATTTACATATATACCCCTACTAAGATTGTTTATTACATATTTATGCAACGATCTAAAAATCAATTAAATATTTTCCCTTCTTAAACCATATATATTACATATTTACCCATTTAATTAAAGTTAGTCTTATTAAATTACTATTTTACCCTTAACGATTCAACACCCAACAAATAAAACTAGTAACACTTAAAAAAAACCCCACACCAAACAGATAAAACTCATATCCATTGTCAATTTATACAACATAGTCATATAATTAACTAAACTCAAGCATACTCTTTACAAAAACAACTACATTTCCAAATTACAATTACAGAAAACAAATGTAATTAAATAAAAACTTATAAGTATGCTTTGTTGGTGTTGTTGATGAGGTGGCAAGTATAAGTGCCAGGAAACTCAATATAGTTTATTACCACTATAAGATGCATTAACAACACAATTGTTAATTGAATTGCTATTGCTACTAATTTTGTCAACAACTGCAGGAGAATTTGAGATATTGGGAGCAGAGGCAGATGAAGAGAGGAGGGAGCAAACGCAGCGTATTTATTGCAAAACAAACGAATTTGTCAACACGCCAGAATTGTGGTGTGCAGGTGACGGTGGCGGCGTCGGTCGTGGTGGATGATGACGGTAGATTGTTAGAGGGTGTTTGGGGTTCCTTATTTTGAGGGTAAAAGGACTTTTGAAGGGCAAAAGTCCTTTTGAAAGTGTTTAGCTTTTCTTCTTATGTGAGAGGGATTTGCCAAAAGTCAGGAATTCCTGACTTATTTTGGCCAAAAGGACTTTTCAAAAGTTGAAAATAAGCTAAGCCAAACATGCCCTTAGAGAGAGGATTTGGGTTGTTGGGTTTATTTGTGTTGAGTATTGATGATAATCAAATGTAAATATCTGGGGTTGTTTTTTAGAAAATGAATTATAAAAAAGGGTAAATGGGTCATTTTGTAAGAAAGAGGTGAAGGTGAAGGTGAAGGTGAAATATGTAATGCATTTTAAAGTTCGGTAAATATGTAATTAAAGATCTTAGGAAGTGGATGTATGTAATAATCCCTTTATGAATTATACTCATTTAATCCAAGTATTTAATTAATCAATTGATAGTTAGGATTACTTTTTTAAATTCCAAGCAAGAATAAACTTAATAGTATATACTTACTCTAAGGCTATAGGGTGTGGTTGGAGCCCTATGGGGCTTTATCAAGTCTACGTAGGATCCACGTCAAAAATGGAGCCCCTCTTTAATTTGTAGGGTGTGGATGAAGCTCCTTATTAAAAAAAAATTAAAAAAAAAATTGATTGGTTTAAAACTAGTGGGCCTCACCTGAATATGTGCATATGGGCGCTACCACTAGTTACCATGATGGAGCCCCATAGAGCCCCCACATGGAGGGTGTGGTGATTGATGGTGACGTGGCAGGGATGGAGCCTCATGGAGCCCCCACACCTCATAGCCTTAGGCTAAAACCAAACTTTATATTTGTTATAGATTGTGCGATGCACGTGTTAAAGCAATATACCTTACTTTTTGGTTTTTTCCGACACCCCAGGGCCCGATATTTCGAGGGCATGTTATTTTTAGGAAAAAAAAACGATATGTATATATAATTTTTTTTTAATAGGGTATACCCATACAAACACCAACATAGGTCCACTTACAAAATTATTCTTATGGTCTAGATTAGTTATTAGCTTATTGGCATTAGGTTTAGACATTTAGTGAATTTAATACCCAATTTCGTTAAAGCCTAAGGGCACAATTTTTCGAGCTCGAACAGGGTACACAAATTCTCGGGGCAGACCATGTCAATTATCGAGAAAGTTCTCTTAGACTGACTTTTCAGTCAACGCTTATCTATGTGTGTTCTTAGCCTTAACATAGTTGAAAACTAGCTTATGCTGAAATTGTCATCACTGCTGCTTGTAGCCAGATAAGTTGAAAACTAGTTCTTTGAATCTAAAATATAAAGCAGGACAATGAACACTGCAACTGGAGAGGGGGAAAATTCGTCTTCACTCACTTCTGCACATGTATGTCGCGTTTTTTCTCTTGAAGAAATTCAATATGCAACCAAAAACTTTGATGATGAACTGGTGATTGGACAGGGTGGATTCGGAAAGGTATTCAAAGGTTGTATTTCAAGTGAAGAAGTTGGTCAGGTTGTAGCCATCAAACGGTTGGATTCCATGTCCAGCCAAGGGGAACTTGAGTTTAGGGCGGAAATCAACATGCTTTCTAAGTTGCGTCACTCTAACTTAGTTTCTCTCATCGGCTACTGTCATGAAAACAAGGAGATGATCCTTGTTTATGAATATATGAATAATGGAACCCTCTACCATCATCTACACAAAGCTGACACCCCTTTAAGCTGGCTGACACGGCTCAACATAGCCATAGGTGCTGCACTTGGTTTGGACTTCCTTCACTCTGGTGGAGTCATACATCATGACGTGAAGACTTCAAACATTCTTTTAGATGACAATTGGGCAGCCATGATTTCGGATTTTGGATTGTCCAAAATCGGCCCAACCAATCAATCGATTTCTTTTGTTGATGCAAGTGTTAAAGGCACATTTGGGTATCTTGATCCGGAGTATTTCTATACTAGAAAATTAACAAGGAAAACATGATAGAATAGATTTATTAAACTTAATTACTTATGATATGTAATTATGTATATATGTTTTCGTATAACTTAGAACTCATATTAAGTGATAAGTGATGGAGGGTGATAAGCAAACAATTCGAGTTTTTCCCGCCACACTTAACCGCCATATTCCTATGTACAAATAATGTGGAACCGGCAATATTGTTCGGTACCAAGACATTTCAATTACACTCTGTTCTTGTTTTGTCCCTTCATTCACTCTTATCATCGATTGATCAAACATGTCAAACGATTCTGCTGTAAACAAGTCAAACACTCATCATAATGATGATTGTGATCAAGTGTCTGGGCCAACATGTGGTATCAGAGCCACTTCGACAATTCTTCCGTGCAAACACTGTCATGAAGAACAAATCAAATTGCAGAAAAGAAATCAAAGAACAAGATTATGTTTTTACTGCCATCGTCCAGGGCATTACATCTATGAATGCAAATCGAAGGAAAATGATGAAAACACACAACTTATCAGTCAAGCGGTAAATGCAGGAATTCGAAATCAAAAGGTGTCTGTAGAAGATCGGAATGAAATGATAGTGACAGGAACCGAAGGCGGTATGTGGGGAGATATATGGTATGTCAGTCATTCATTTACACAACACTATGCCGGTAACATAAATGTTTTTAAACGTATAAAACATTTAGTAGGGGTTGAAACAAATTCAGGGGAAAATGAATTTCTGTTTATGCGGGGCATATGGGTTGTAGAAGTTAAGTCTAATAATGAAAGATTGTTGATTCAAAGCGTTTTATACACGCCTGAACTAGACAGGAATGTTCTTAGTATGAATCAGTTGACCTTGCAAGGATTCACGGTCAAAAAGGCCGGAGATACTTGCAAGATCTTTCCCATGTTTTCTCCTCCGACAGTTAATACCGTAAATGAAATCACAGGATTGTCCAAGGAAGATGAATTGGGTCTAAAAAAGCAAAAGGTGATAAGTTTGAATGATGTAAATGAAAAATATAAGGAATAATATCTGAATTCTTATTTCGAAGATCTACATGTCTCTTCTTGTGAAACGGATTGGAGTGTGATGATTATAAGGGCCTTGGATTTCAAGGATTTCAATGACTGCAAGAATCTGTTAAATATGTTAGAAGATGGGAAGTTTGTATTTCATTACAAACATGAATTAGAGAAGAAGTTCGATGAGATGGTGTCATGGTTCATCACAGTTTTCTTGGGAATAACCACAAGACCAATGCCGCCGGTGATGACAGAAAACAGGAAGATAGACTTGTTAAGTCTTTATATGATTGTAGAAAGAGACGGTGGATACAGCAACGTGACCGAAGACAATCTCTGGCCGATAATTGCCAAAGATTTGGGTTACGAGTATAAGGATGGAGAGTACATGCGAGTAGTTTATGCCATGTACTTGGATGTTTTAGTGTACTATTACAGGTTTAAAGATGTGCAAGAGAAAGCAGACGACTTAGAAAGAATGAAGGAGAAAGAAGATGCTCCGGAATGCAGCCATGGAAGGAGTGCAAGTGCAGAAGTATACAAGGAGGTGACTGCAATGGATCATTATGCACTTTACGCAGGCAACGATTGGGAAGGTGCATGGAATATACAAAAGAAGAGAAGAAAGTTCAATTTTAATCATGCAAGGAAAGCCGTCGAAGAAGCCAACAAAAGTGTTCTCAAGGTTGCTGCTAAACGTAATCAAGTTTAGGGGGAAGTGATAGAATAGATTTATTAAACTTAATTACTTATGATATGTAATTATGTATATATGTTTTCGTATAACTTAGAACTCGTATTAAGTGATAAGTGATGGCGGGTGATAAGCAAACAATTCGAAAAACTGTCTGATGACAGTTTTTCCCGCCACACTTAACCGCCATATTCCTATGTACAAATAATGTGGAACCGGCAATATTGTTCGGTACCAAGACATTTCAATTACACTCTGTTCTTGTTTTGTCCCTTCATTCACTCTTATCATCCATTGATCAAACATGTCAAACGATTCCGCTGTAAACAAGTCAAACACTCATCATAATGATGATTGTGATCAAGTGTCTGGGCCAACAAAACAGACGTGTACGCGTTTGGGGTTGTGTTATTTGAATTGCTATCTGGAAGGCTTCCTTTTGACAATCGCAACGGGGAGGATGAATGTAGTTTAGTAAGGTGGGCTCAAAGATGTGTCAAAGAAAGAAAATTAGATCAGATGGTTGATTCTAACATCAAGGGAACAATTTTTCCCAAATGTTTAAGACGGTTCACTCAAATTGCTGATCGTTGTGTGCATCGTGTTTTGAAAGAGCGACCTACCATGACTGAGGTAGTGGCCTTACTTCAGGCTTTACTGGAACTACAGGAGAAATCTAACCATTCTGGCGAGTCATCAAACATAATGGGTTTCAACTGGAAATTTCATAAGTATCTTGTTTCCAGGAGTAAACCAAACTCCGGTATGCACAAACTTTTCATTAGTGTTGTATATGATTAAATACCCAATTAACTTGACTTGTGCAGCCTTTGCTTTCATTTTTCAACTATTCAAAATAATTTGTTTCACTTATCTTTCACGATCAGGAATTCACATGTCAAAATAAGTTTTTGTTTCTTGTTAGCATTTTTAGACCACATTGGAACAAGTTCACCAAACAGACTTGACAACAACTTGAATCAGCATGAGGAATCAGTAACAAGTTCACCAAAGAGACTTGACAACAACTTGAGTCAGCATGAGGAATCAGTGACCAGAGGCTTAAAATCGTTCTCATATGATGAATTAGCACTTGCTACAAGGGACTTTGGATTTCAAATGCGCTTGGATGAGAGGAAATATGGAATAGTTTACAAAGGATGGGTTGATAAAACGACATATACCCCATTTAAGGATAATACTGAATTGCCCATTGTAGTTAAGGAACTTCCCTACATTGATGTAAGCCCTGAAACCCTGAAATATATTTTACCATTCTATATGTAGCTTATTGGCATGAAAGTTCATGTTCTGTTGATGTGTGAGTTCCCTCTGATGTAATTCTTATGGTGTGCTGCCATTAATTTCATGGAAGGAGGTATGTTCTGAAAGTTGGTCACTGTTGAATGCAGTATATACCTGAAATGTTGAAAGAATTTTGTCATCCCAACATTGTTAAGCCCTTAGGAGAGTACCACAACTTCCTTCTGTATGAATTCAAGAATAATGGGAACTTTGAGGATCTCCTTCTTAGTGGTAAGAAGAATAAACGAAATCAAACATTTTTACCGAAAATAATGCATGTTTAACTAGCAAAATGATCTTTATGTATTGTAGGAGTTGTAGCACGACTTTCATTGGATATAAAGGTAAAAATCTTGGTAGGAATTGCTCGAGGGACTATTTTCTTGAAAAAACCACAATTAAAGAAAACATGGCTGAAAATTTGTGATTCCATGCTTGACAGACGCAAGATATGGCTGGATGAGGTATAACACGAGATCAACTATGTTTCATATAACATGATATGATTCCCTAGCTTTCCAAAATAGCATCGATTAGTAGTACTATGCTATGTTTTGCATTCAAAAGTGATCAACGTTTGTTTCTTTATTATAAATTTGCAGGATTTTACAGCAAAGATTTCAGATTATGACAGCAATCTTTATGTGCTATCCAATCCAGATATTGATAGGGTGGACTTAGCGCTAGAATGCAATCTTTCTGGTTATAAAGTGATATTCATGGAGGTCTTAACAGGGGAACGTATCTTTAGTTCTAATAGAGTAGCGAAAATTAATAGTTTCTTCAGTGAATGTGGAAAAGAGTCTTTGGATCATATATGTTTTGAAATGTGCAATGAAGTGGATTCAGAATCAAAGATGCTAACAATCTTGAAGGAGCACCATGAGTTGATACTGGAGAAACTGGGGAGCTGGTTGAATGATCCACAGAACTATTAGATGATAAATTAAACTTCGTATTATGTAGTTTCATTTATGTTATTATTTAGCAATTCTAGGTTGGAAACGTTCGGTTGTTTATTTAAGGTTGTAATAGGAATACCGTTACAAATGGTTACCAGCTTATCAACAACCAACACAACTGGTCGTTTCCTTTGTATATATATCAAACCTATTGTAACTTTATGTTTAATCAAGATATTCAATTTACCATTCTACAATTGTTTATCCATTTTTTTGCATACATTCTGTTATATACAAATACCTACAGAATCACAAAGATGAACAAGATGACGCTGATATCGGCTTCTGCTAACAAGAACTAGAACTGTTAATGTGTCAAGTTACAGATCAACAAACTGTTAATGTGTCAAGTTTTAATATCATTCCATTTATATCATGTTACAGATCAACAAACTGTTAATGTGTCAAGTTTAAATATCATTCCATCTATATCATGTTACAGATCAACAAATTTATCAAATCTAAATTCGAGAATGACTCGTACAGGCTGATATATTCTAACTTTGATAAATAAAATCTGAATGCTAATAAATGATATTTTTGAAATAGAAGAAAACTGGGATTTAAGTTACAGGGTAAGTTTTGGCTGAGTCAATTGATATTCAACTCCCTACTGACTCTGCAAATCCCGGTTCCCTTTTGTTTCTTCTCCTGCGGAATCTGCAAACCGGTAGCAACGAAGTAAACTGTAATAACCTAAATTTTAAAATCATTTTTTTTTCTAAAAATAAACTAATAATAAATAGTTGTTACTAAATTAATATGTAAAATAAATTAAAGTTAAATTTCCGATTAAAAAAACTCAGTGTATTCAAAAGTTGATAAACAAAATAATAATAATAAAAGAAGAAAGTTCTAAAAAAATAAATAAATAAAAAAGATAAACATCCAAAATGAGTACCAATCAAAACAAAGAGAGTGGAGGCAAACGTGGGTCACAGAGATTTGAGAAAGTGTCCCTATTCAAGAATTTACTAATCTGTCCAACTTTACCTTGGATGTCAAGGAACACTATAAAAGAACATGACTGCAAAGCTTCAAATCTCGAACTTTCCGGCACCAAATTCCACCAACGGTTCAATTCTCCGGCAAGCCAAAAAGTTAACCATACTATGTATATTCACCCCTGAGTAAACTTGTACCCACATCTAAATACCTCTAACGATTTTATTCTAGTTAACCTATTCGGTTCCATTAGCGAACCCATCAAGAAGTAAAGCAGAGGTATATTTCCTTATTATTTTCAATATTTAGTTAAATCTTAGTCTAATTAAATTGGTTAAGAACAAAACCCATTAAAGGTCGGGTGTTTCAAAACTAACTATCTGCACCATCTTTGTTTATTTCATTATTACTGTTTCTAGACCATGAATCTTGCCAGATCATTTTTCACTGATTTGCACTTAATCCATTTCCAATTTAAGCTATAAGTATTTACGAGATAATGTAAGTTAATTATGACTAACCCACTATATTTATTAAACCATCCATATTATTATTTTTAATTATTATGTTCACTATGAATTCTCTTTGTATTTTTACTCTTTCTTGAATTGGGTA
Source organism: Helianthus tuberosus (assembly GCA_030545235.1). Lineage (NCBI taxonomy): Eukaryota > Viridiplantae > Streptophyta > Magnoliopsida > Asterales > Asteraceae > Helianthus > Helianthus tuberosus. Next base: position 15,731 of record JARYGA010055669.1, read on the forward strand.
AGTTAGCTCCTGGAGTACACCTGGGAGTTCAAAATTGCTCACTACGATTTTCTCTTCTAAACTATTTTGATTCAGTCCACTAAAAATTTTTAGTCTACACTTTAATATTCATAGATTGTACCAAGTTAATTCATCTTAATTATTTTCTCTTCAGAACCTTAAATTCTATTGATTTAATTATTAAACATTAATTAGTATTAGTAAAACACTAGTTCATCAACGGTGTGGTAAAAATTTATCATCACTAAAACTTATAATTCATACATGGGTTAATTTTATGAACCTGACATGTTTTCTTTTAATTCCAAGCTAAACGATATTCATTTTGTAAGTTAAGATAATAACAAGTTTTAAATGTACGAATTCTTCTTCAATAATTAATTAATCGGAAGCCTCTCTAAAAGCTTTTATGAACTTTCTTTTAAGCAATGTCATTACATGTTCATTAACAAAATTTATATTATAAAAACAAGCGCGAACAATCTGTTCGTATGAACTCTATGTAAATTTATATTTTATAAGTATTTTAATACTGGCACTCATTTGAACATAAATTATTATAGCATTCAAATTATGTTTTAAAAGAGTATATACTTCAGATTATTGTTAATGTTTTACCACGTATACTCGATTCAAGCAAATAATAGTAATAATATAATAATAATTCATATACGTAAGTTAGTCTAGATGTCTAATGATATAAACTTAAAAGTAAATTCTTTTTATAATATGGTATTCATTCCAAAAATATATTGAATTATTAAGCTTTGAAACTTTACATATTCAAATTTTGATTTATTATCTAAATAAAAATTGTGAACGGAATACAACTTGTGTGTAGATAATTACAAAAACTCGTGAATAAGTTGGCATTGCTTTGAAACATTAAGGTACGGATCCTTAACCTTCTCCTTGTTTTTCATATTCAATTGTTATAAACCCATTGAATTAATATATCTAATTTAAAACTCCTCACGTCTTTGGATTATCGATTCATTTGACTGTCCGTCGGATTCTTGTTCTGATATAATATTGGATTTAGCCTTCATGCCATGCGATAGGATTATGTTTATTTGTACTCATTATCGCATGTTCCGATATATGTTAAGTTTTGTTATGATTATTTCTTTGCTATGTTACATGGAATTATATGAATAAGATCATTTGTACTCTGATACCCTGAGTGTCGTTTCTCGTGGAGTGTCCCACGAGTATGTTGTTGCGGCATCGACAACATGTGCTCCTCCCGTGACGGAGAGACCAGTTCACGGCGTCCCTAGGTACAAGTGAGGTACAAAGCTACTAGGAAGCGTATGGATCGATCCTAGGATTTAAGTTAAGGAGGTGGATACCGGGTATGCCAACTCGCCATCTCGTGTGATAATTATGCAGGAGTAGCTACCTGTGTATTGTCACGTTTTAAGTTTGGCTCATGGGTACATCCGTATGATATGATTATGAAATTACGTTACTTGCATCATATCATTTTAACATAAAGTTCCACCCGGATAACATTTCCTATAAAGCATTATTTTTATTTGAGCCTATTATTCCGTACTGAGCATTTGGCTCATTCCGTAAACTTTTTGTATGTACAGGTTCACAGGTTACTTCGGGTGGGGTAAAGAGAGAAGAATAAAGCCTAGGACTAAATCTGAAGATGTTAGTTAGTCAAGTCGAATGTGTCCGCTTGTATATTAACCTTAAGTTTAGTTGTCGTGTGGTTATATCCTTGTCGAATAAATAAATGGAATTATGACTTTTGTTTATGATACCACTGTTACTATGACACGTCAACCCACCTGGGTTGGGGTGTTACATAAACACTCCGGTGTTCGCTGCCATCACACTCTCGACTTGAAGAACTATTGGATTCCAACATAGCCCGACGCATCTTTTCCGACTCGCTGCAATCGTGTACCATCATTTGACCATTCCTACAGACCTTTCGGGACCATTCGGTATTGTCTCCATATATGAGATTGAAATATTGGTGGGGGATTTTGGAATCCAGTTAGAAAAAAATGAATCTGGGAATAATACAACCCACTACAGGTTTTTATTGGGGGGGTTTTAGTTTCATATGTAGTTTTTATTTGTTAACTGGTCTCGGTTATTGGGCTGGCAACTGGACTAGCAGTCGGACTGACATACATCCTATTCCTATTTCCTACACAGTACAAACTACATATTATTCACAGTAAGAATTAATAAGTAGTAGTTATTAGATATAGATATATATTATATAAGCTAGATAGTGTGACATGTATTATTAATTTTATTATAACCTAAGTTAGTAACGGTTATACAAATCCCTCCTATGTATATATTCTTATTTCCTGTACAAACAGAATTATCAATTCATTTATGAGCGTATCATTCATTCAAGCAAAACCCTAGAAATTCCAACAAAGTGGTATCAGAGCCACACGCATCGATCAAATCTTACAAAATACGAACTCCAGATTCTTTTATTATATTTCTTCTCCAATCCAGATGAATCCAGCGACCGGAATTCAAACTCAAATTCCAAAACTCACTGGGCAAAATTATTATCACTGGCATATTCAAATGAAGGTTCTACTGGAATCACAAGAATTGTGGAATATTCTGGAAGATGGATATCAAGATTTAGGAACAAACCCTTCAAAAGATGCAATCGCTGCATACTGGGAATCAACGAAGAAAGACAGGAGAGCACTACATATTATCTTCCAATCTGTTAATGAGACAGTTTTTGAACGAGTTGCTATGGCGAAATCATCAAAAGATGCGTGAACCATTCTACACAAATCGTACAGAGGAGAAAATCGCGTAAAAACGGTAAAACTACAAACCCTTAGATGTAGTTTCGATGCTTTAAAAATGAAAGACGGGGAGTCTGTTGAAGATTATTTCAACAGAACAACGTTAATAGTCAATCAATTAAGAATGAATGAAGAGGCAATTAGTGAACAGCGAGTAGTAGAGAAAATTCTACGAAGTTTGACTCGAAGTTTCGAGTCTGTAGTAATTGCTGTGGAAGAAACGAAAAACTTAGAGAACATGTCTACCGAAAAAACTGATGGGTATACTTCAGTCTCATGAATTGCGAATGAAGTTATATGATGATGTTCCTATGGAACATGCATTTCAAGTGCAAAACACAAGCCAAGACAGGTCTGGGCAACCGAAAGGACGTCGCAGAAATAAAGGAAGATACTTGGGCTCTATAAGATGTTTTAATTGTCAGAAACTCCGACACACAGTCAAGTTTTGTCCAAAGAAGGATGGGAATGACAGATCTGACAATGCACCAATTCATAAAGAAGGTGAATTAGACGAGCAACAAGATGATACCATGTTCATGATTTTCAACATGGAAGAAACGGTTAAGGAAGATTGTTGGTACTTGGATAGCGGGTGCAACAATCATATGACAGGCAACAAGAGTTTGTTTGTAAAGTTGGATTAATCACTTAAGAAGGAAGTGAGAACAGGTGATGATAAACGGCTGGAAGTTCAAGGAATCGGAGAAGTGATGATATCAATAAAGGATCAGAATAAGAAGGTTCAAAACGTCTTTTATGTGAAAGGTTTGAAACACAATTTATTAAGTGTGGGTCAATTGCTACAGAAGGGATACAAAATTAAGTTTGAAAAGGAACGATGCATCATCAAAGATGTAAATAACAAAGTTATAGGAGTCATTAAAATGACTAACAATAAGATGTTTCCTTTGAATCCCGAGAATGATATTATACTTGCACTAACTATGACGACAAAAGATACCTCTATCCTTTGGCACGAACGTTTTGGGCATGTGAACTTTGACACCTTGGTTGATATGGGAAACAAAGGGTTAGTCCGTGGCATGCCGAAAATCACAAAAGGTTCAACTGTTTGTGAAGGATGCATTTCGGGTAAACATGCTCGAAAACCATTTCCAAAAAGATCAACGTGGCAGACAGATAAACCTTTGCAAATAGTTCACTCGGATATATGTGGCCCCAAGAAGACGGAATCCATTGGTGGGTGTAGGTACTTTATTACTTTTATCGATGATTTTTCTCAAAAGACCTGGGTGTATTTTCTCAAACTCAAGTCCGACGCTTTGAGTTATTTTAAGCAATTTAGAGCTCTTGCTGAAAAACAATCTGATCACAAGATAAAAATTTTAAGAATCGATCGTGGAGGAGAATACTGTAGTAAATTGTTTCAAGAATATTTAGCGTTAAACGGAATACATCATCAACTCACGAATAGCTACACCCCTAAACAAAATGGAGTGGCTGAACGAAAAAATAGAACATTAATGGAACTTAGTCGGATCATGATGAACATGAAGAAATTGCCAAATTGTTACTGGGCCTAGGCCGTGGCCTGTACTACGTACATACTAAATCGTACAGTAAACGAGGCCAAATGTGACCCCTTATGAAGCGTGGAATGGAAGAAAACCAAGTGTTAAACATTTTAAGGTGTTTGGATGCTTGGCTTATGTACATGTTCCGAAACAACTTCGTAGTAAACTCGATGTCAAGACTGAAAAAACAGTGTTTGTGGGATATAGTGCAAACACGAAGGGATATAAATTATATAATCCTCTTACAAATAAAACTATAATCAGCAGAGATGTAATCTTTGATGAAAGCAAAGCTTGGGTGGCCGAGTCCGATCCCTCTACGATACCTTTCATAATGACTAATGGAAGAAGTTCAGCCGCAGGATCACAATTAAATCCTGAAACAGTTACCGAAGCTTCTCTTGCTGGTGGGGCTACAGCCGAAAACTCGGAAACAAGTGTCAGTCATGATAATGCTGAAAATCCAATGGGAGAACAGGCATCGAACTCAAGTCCCACAGTCTTGCACAATGATGATTCCTCTTCTATAGACTCTCAGAATGAGGTCATCAATACCAGAAGTATCGGAAGTATTTACAGAGACACAAGAGCTCTCACTGAATAAGAAATAGCTCAAAAATATGATGAAGGTCAATCGGTTAATTTTGTGCTTTATGCTAACTCAGATCCAACCTCTTATGAAGAAGCAAGTAAAGACACTAGATGGTTGGAAGCCATGGACAAAGAAATGGAGTCCATACATAAGAATCAAACGTGGGAGTTAGTAAGTCCTTCGAAAAAAATCAGAAGCCTATTGGTGTAAAATGGATTTACAAAACTAAATTCGATGAGCATGGTAATGTGGACAATTATAAAGCTAGATTAGTAGTGAAAGGATATAAGCAAAAACATGGAATAGATTATCAGGAAGTTTTTGCTCCTGTGATTCGGTTCGAAACAGTTAGACTTGTTCTAGCACTAGCTGCAAGAAATGATTGGTATCTACATCAAATGGACGTAAAGACGGCCTTCCTCAATGGAAATTTAAATGAGCAGGTATATGTGGAACAACCTAAAGGATACGTCAAGATAGGACAAGAAGAAAAAATCGGTCTTCTTAAACAAGCCTTATATGGCCTAAAACAGGCTCCTAGAGCCTGGTACAGTCGAATAGATAATTATTTTAGGCTACATGGTTTTAAGAAATGCACATACGAGCATACTCTATTCATTAAGGACACCAAGGAAGGAAAGTTGGTGATATGCTTATATGTAGATGACTTGATCATAGCCAATAATTGAATGAATTTAACTGATTCCTTTAAAGGCATGATGAAAAAGGAATTTGAGATGACCGACATGGGAAAGCTACACTATTTCCTTGGGATGGAACTTTCATATGAAAATGGAAATATAATTCTTTCACAAAGAAAATATATGCGAGGCCTATTAGAAAAGTATAGAATGACCCAATGTAATTCAGTTTCTACTCCCATGGAATATGGGATAAAACTGTCAAAAGAAGATCCGGATGTTTTTGCAGACGAAGGTATATATCGAAGCCTAGTTGGAAGTCTCATGTATCTTACGAACACCAGGCTAGACGTCACATATGTTGTAACTAAGATCAGCAGGTACACAGAATATCCGAAGAAAAGTCACTGGGAAGCTGGCAAGCGAATACGTAGATATATTAAAGGAACTTTAGATCAAGGAGTCATATACTCAAAGGGTGGACAAGGAAAACTGGTGGGATTCAGCGACAGTGACTACGCAGGAAATGTGGATGACAGCAAGAGTACATCAGGATATATGTTTCAACTAGGATCAAGTCCTATTTCATGGCAATCTAAGAAACAAAAGGTGGTGGCATTATCGTCGACAGAAGCAGAATATATGGCCTTATCCTTAGCCGGTTGTCAAGCAATCTGGATTAAAGGGATACTTGACGAGCTTCAAGGAAAAGTAGAATATCCGATTCCAATTTATTGTGACAACAAGTTGACAATTTGTCTAGCCAAAGATCCAGTTTATCACGGCAAAAGTAAACATATTAGAGTCAAGTACCACTTCATCCGAGATCTGATCAAGAAAAGAGATGTGGAAGTACTTTTCTGTGCAACAAAGGATCAAGTTACAGACAATATGACTAAAGCACTACAACGCAAGGACTTCTCAAGACTGAAAACTCAACTTAATATGGGAACCATCTAGCTTACGGGAGGGTATTAGATATAGATATATATTATATAAGCTAGATAGTGTGACATGTATTATTAATTTTATTATAACCTAAGTTAGTAGCGGTTATACCAATCGCTCCCCTATGTATATATTCTTATTTCCTGTACAAACAGAATTATCAATTCATTTATGAACGTATCATTCATTCAAGCAAAACCCTAGAAATTCCAACAGTAGTATGATTCTTATAAATTAACAAGTATAATGAGGTTTTCATTATATTAAAATGGAATCCCCTTAGATGGGTCAATAGTCTTGGTATTTAAATAGATCAACCCAGTTCTACTAATGGAGCATTCTCCAATTTATAAGAATCAACCCATTCTGTCAAAGTAGGACGGCCTCTTGAATTGATAGATAAGTGTGTTGACCCATAATTATAGAGATCGGAGATGTGAAGATTGTGATAAATTGAAATTACAGAAGATAATAGGAACAGAAGAACAAACTGATAGTACTGTTGAAAACGTAGAGAAGTTACAGGGGCGAACCAGGGCTATGCCCTCTCTCGCTGCGTATGCAGGAGCCCTAACGAACTAAAAAACTCAATCCCATTCTCTCTCGTTTTATTCATTACTATTTATACTAATATTCATCTAACAAACTCTTAACCCTATTTAGAACTTTCACTTTGCCCCTTATAGAATTAACACATATTATTGAGGTAAATCCTTTGAGGTAGAACCGTATCACATAACATGACATAAATTGATGGGTTACATACACATTAACAATCCTAGCTATGTCCAACGGCCATCACTTAACCAGCTCTTCAATCTGGCTCTTATCAAGGTGTCATGGTCCTTCAACATTGTTAGCATCTTTGATTCTGAATACACTTCATTGCAGATTTTAAAACATAACTCTGCAAAATGATCCAGGGACTCTCTTCCACATTCACTGAAAAAACGATTAATCTTCGACTTTCTAAATGAATTGTCTATACGTTCCCCTGTCAAGACCTCTGCGAATATTACTTTATAACCAGAGAGATTGCACCTTCGCTTTAATTCCACCCCATCAATATCTAGAATGGCCCTTGCATAGTAACCTGCTACTGACAAACTAGTGCCATAATCTGAAAGCTTTGCAGTAAAATCCTGTAAATTTGTAATGGTGCACAGGTTTAAACCAGTAGAGTTGTTATAAATGTAATTCCAATAATAGAATGTACAAATATACGCTATTTTTGAATGGTAGGGAATAGTATCCGGAGTTGCGCTACTTGTTGGTACTTGCTTAAATAACCTATAAAGCTCAAGTATAACATTGTATTCAACATATACTGCTAACATTATTTTTTCAATCGACCAATATGCACCCGTTAGCCATTTTTGGAACTTGAACTCACAACCTCTTGGTTGGTGGGTTATCATTGATACTTATAGGCCAAATGCTATTGGTTACCCAAAGTATTTTCTATATCAACATAAAGAAAAGTACAAAGTTGCAAACCCTTTGGTTCTATATGGAAGTTGCAAACCCTTTGCTTAATTTTCTATATGGATCATAAAGCATAGACCTTTAGAGGACTCATGAACACAAAGCAAACTAAGAAAAAAAAACATGCATAAACCCGCAAAGGTCCTTGTGTGCATGTGCCATGTTGGGTCAAGAATTTGTAAAACAAAGCATTTAGTAAAAATGTCAAGTGTTATTAGCTAAAACACACAAGACAATAGGTTAATGTGCTCTCTGAGGTGGGGTTTATAGGAAAATGAAGACCATGGATCATAGTTGATCATAGTCCGTTTTTTATGCTGAAATTATAAGAGCTCACCTCGTACCTCATCCAGCAATATCTTATGTCTATAAAGTGGGGAATCACTTGCTCCAATCTGCGACGTTGGGTTAAATTTTGGTGCTTGTAAGAAAACGATCCCTCGAGCAATTCCTACTATGATCTTCACCTTTGTAACCAATGGAAGTCCTGCAACATCTCCTACAACCCATAAAATTCAACCTATTTAAATATGCATTATTTTCAGTGAAAATAAGCTTGGTTTATGTCTGAAGTTTATTATACTGCTTACCGCTGCGAAGAAGATCCTCAAAGCTTACTTTATGCATGAATTCATAGACAAGGAAGAGTTGTTTACCTTCCAAGCAGTATCCTATGAGCTTAACAAGGTTGGGATGATGAAATTCTTGCAACATTCCCAGATCAAACTGCATTCAATAGTGATCATAAGAATTACATTCGAGTGTACTCGATAAGAATTTCCAGATGAAACAATTTCAGGTCTCAGGACTTACATGTGTGTAGCGGTTAAGTTTCTTAACTGTTATGGGCAATTCAGAATTATCAACCCAACCTTTGTAAACCTTTCCATAAATAGTATCACCCAAGAATGTGTCATTTACAAAGTTCCTTGTAGAAAGTTTCAATTCATCATAAGTGAACTTTTTTACATCTCTGGTTGCCAACTCCTCAGGCTGATTCATGTTGTTTTCAAGCCTCTTTAGTGAACTTGATCCACTTTGGTCTAAGAATGTGAACAGAAAAGGGTAAACAACGCTTAGAGAGAGAACAAAATGAAAATGTTAATTAAGTGGAACAAATGAATTTGAAGACTTAAAAAATTAAAGGGTATTCTATCATATAATACTTTCTTATAAGAGCTCTAAATAGTAATGATCAGAAAACAGTGTACTGCAACACTAATGAAAAGTATATAAGTGCGTACCAGAGTTTAAAGAAAAATATTTAGGCATCTTCCAAGTTAAACCCATTATGCCTGATGACTCAGAAGATTGGTTAGATTTCTCCTGTAGTTCCAATAAAGCCTGAAGTGAGGCCACTACCTCAGTCATGGTAGGTCGTTCTCTCAAAACACTGTGCACACAACGATGTGCAATGTGAATGAACCGTTTTAAACATTTGGGAGAAATTGTTCCCTTGATACTAAAATCAACCATCTGATCTAATTTTTTTTCTTTAACGCACTTTTGAGCCCACCTTACCAAACTACATTGGTCCTCCCCATAGCGTTCGTCTACTGGAAGCCTTCCAGATATCAATTCAAATAATACGACTCCAAATGCGTACACATCTGTTTTCCTTGTTAATTTTCTAGTATAGAAATACTCTGGATCAAGATACCCGAATGTGCCTTTCACACTTGCATCAACGTAAGAAATCAATTGATTGGTTGGGCCAATTTTCGACAACCCAAAATCCGAAATCATAGCCGCCCAGCTCTCATCTAAAAGAATGTTAGAACTTTTCACATCACGATGTATGACTCCATGTTGGGTGCCTACACCAGTGTGTAGGTAGTCCAAACCACGTGCAGCACCTATCGCTATCTTGAGCCGTCTCAACCAACTTAAAGGAGCACTATCTGCTTTGTGTAGATGTTGGTAAAGGGTTCCATTCGGCATAAAGTCGTAAATAAGGATCATCTCCTTGTTTTCATGACAATAACCAATGAGAGACACCAAGTGACAGTGACGCAACTTAGAAAGCATGTCGATTTCCGCTCTAAACTCAAGTTCCCCTTGGTCGGACATAGAATCCAGCCGTTTAACGGCCACAACATGACAATCATCTTCACTAAACATTTGACCTTTATATACCTTTCCGAATCCCCCCTCTCCAATAACCAGTTCATCATCAAAGTTATTGGTTACAGATTTAATTTCTTTAAGAGAAAAAAGGCGACATGGATGCGATGAAGTCATTGTAGACAGCTTTTCTCCCTCTCCGGTTGCAGAGATCAAACAAAGTCAATGTTCAAATGCGGTAGGTATGGCCAAGTCTTATACCCAAAGTCAACGGTCCATTTTTTACTTTTTATATCCCTAGCCGACCTTTTTATTGAATATTAGACCGTGGGGTATGGTGGGGCTTGGGCTGGGGCGTGGGTTGGACATCGGTTGACACATGGAATGGGGTGGCAGACATGGGCAAACCCACATTCAACATGGTATGACGGGGCGGGGGTTTGGGGCGTGGGTTTGGTGGGCTGGAGCTGGGCTGGAGCTGGGCTGACCCAGCGGGCTATTTCAATATTTAAAACAACAAAATTAATTTTTTTAATATTTTTAAATAAATTACAAAAACATTAAAATTTCCTAACTTTTATATTTGTTTTTTATCTCTTCTCTCATCGCCAAGACTAGTTGTAACTCGTCACCCTGTAGGTGATCAATGGACTGGGTTAGAAATTTCATATCATCTCGTTTTTCTTTGTTCCTTCGTATTTCGGCCCTTTGTTGTTGGAATACGTTGAATGTATCCATCTTGCATGAAATGTCATCCAACTGCTCGCTGTATATTCCCCTACGCGAGCCAGAACTCCCAGCTGAAGGCGATGCCGTTTCAGATCTAGATTTTTGAGCACGCCTTCTTGAGGCATTTCTTCCATACTCAGGCCGGTTTGGGCTTGGCGAATCATCCAAAAGGTCCTCCAACTCTTGATCTCGTGCACCAGATTGGGCTTGTGACGAGGCCCTTAACCTTTTGGAAGACGAGTTAGTTTCGCTACCAATGGGGATAGTCGCCCACTTTGGATGGAACTTACAAATCTTCCAACAATGCATGAAACGGAAGTCGGTCTTCACACTTGATTTGAATGCGACCACTGCATTTGTCAAAATGTCGGCTTCGGTTTCACCACTTTTAGGGTTTTGCTTTACTTTATTTAAAAAACCACTAAATTTTGTAAGTTGGGTGCTTATCTCGCTCCACTTTGAGGATAAGCTATCGTTTTCGCGATAACTCTCCCTACCCATTTCTTCATGGAATAGTCTACTAACCGATTCCCACAGGGCGGTTCGATGTTGCGAATTTCCTATTTTAATAAAAAAAAATTAATTATTACAAACTTATATAAAAAAAACATTAATAAAAACAAAGGTTAAGAATACCTAAAGTTGAATGTTGAGTTTGTTCACACCAAGCTCTCGCCAATGCAACTTCTTCCGCAACGACCCATTTTTGTTGTTTTCGTTTGGCGGTTTCAACTACTTTATCCTCCTCGGTTTTTTTCTTATGACTTCTTTTTTTGATAGGTTTTGATGCGGAAGGACCATGATTGGGTGGTTGAGTTTCGGGAACGGATTCGTATTGTGATAGGTCGATGGAGGTTGGTGAAAGGTCGATGGGCGATTGTGAAAACGGGGTAGGTATCGAATCGTCGTTGTGTGGGAAGTTAGTAAATACACGATTCCCGATATACGATGCATAACCCGCCATGTCGGGCATAGAAGAGTGTATGAAAAATGGACGAGCTATTGGACGAGTGGGTGGTGGGCTAGGATTATTTTCTTGGAATCCATACGGGTTGCTCGGGTCATAAGGACGGTTGTAAGGATGCATTTTTTCGTTTGTAGAAGGAGAATGTGAGTTTTATAGTAAAGATGTGGTTGAATGTGGTAAAAAATGGAAGAAAAATGTGAGTTTTATAGTGAAAAAATGGAAGATTTTTTTTTTTTTTTAATATAGTCGTTGGCCAACGGCTAGCCCAACGGTTCTTTTCTTTTGGCCATACACAGCCCGCCATGTCAGCTCACTTCCCCCGCCCCACGCCCGGCTTGAAACCCAAGCCCCAAGGGCCACGCCCTAACCCAAGCCCACCCGGGATGGTGGCTTGGGCGTTTTCCCCCAACCCACGCCCAAACCCCCGCCCCATACCCCATGGCCTTAGCACAGCTAATTTCCAACCTATAAATAAGCAACCAATTGTTGCTTACTCTTGTTGTAAATTATGCATGGTGAGTTTTTCAAAAAACTTTTGGCATTTTCCATTTTTAACTTGAAGGTTTTATGTTTGACATTTTAACCACTTTGACTTTTTTACCTAAAACCCAAAACTTTTCATCTTTTACAATTTAACCCCAACATTTTTTTTTCAACTTCCTAACCCAATAATTTTCATCTTTCGCAAGTTTTTCATTTTACGTTTCGTTTTAAAATTTTGTGAGTTAACACGCCGCAACGTGCATGTGGGGTTCAACGTTTTTTTTCGTCTGTGCTTTCCCGTTTGACAGGCCCGTCGCAACGCGTCAATTTTTCATGTTTGATAGATTCGTAGCAACATGCGGTTCGTAAATCGATTTAGTTATTTTTTCCTACGTTTCGGTCTAATTTCTTCGCATTAACACGCCACAACGAACGTGTGTGGTTCAACATTTTTACGACCTTTTCTGATGTTGGTGGTCGTTGGCAGTGGCGTGGTATTGGTGCTATTTGTAACGGTTTTACGAAGGTCTTTAATATATTAAGTTTTTTTTACTAATAATTTGTTTCAAGTTTACCCTATACTTTCTTTACTTAAAAAAACAAATTATTTACGTGCATATTTTTATGTACGTGTCGGTATAAATTTGATTTGCTCTACGTTTTGACGTAAACTTTTTTCGAAAATGAGTTAGCTCAAATATAATACATTTTCTTTTAAAAAAATCATTATACGTGCATATTTTAATGTACGTTTTGGCATAAATTAGAGTTAGTCTACGATTCAACGTAAGTTTTTTTGGGAAACGAGTCAGGTCAAATATAATATGTTTTCGGGCTTATATTATGGATGTTTTGGAATTTTGTTTCGAACCGAGTGGAGTCAAATTGTGGTCATCTATTTCTTTTTTTCAAAAGTTCTAATTAATCCCTTTTAATTTTACGTGTCAATTTTTTCTTTTATACCTGTTATGTTTCCAATGTACGATTTGGGTCACATACACATGTTAGTTTTTTCTTTTATATCCGTTAAGTTTTCTATGTACGAGTCGGGTCACATATAATACGTTATGATTGTACATTATAAACTCGATTTACTTTACGTTTTGATCCAACCGCAATGCTTACATGAGTTACATAGAGTTCACTTGGATACGTTGGAACACGTATTTTCATATGGTTAACGTATCGCATAACGTTTGGACTAATTGATTCGATATTTATAATGTACCCGCGCCGCATCGCGCGCGAGTGTTATTTCTAGTTAATGTCTAATTTTCATCGCCAACAGTTTTTGTTCACCTTCACTGGTTATTTGGAGTTTATTTTTTTGTCCTTTCTTCCATCTGTAGCATTTGGATTTTTGGTATTTGGTATTTGCTAGTTGCTTATGTTTAGGTTTTTGTTTGTTCTTAATATGCTTAATTGCTTCCTAAAGCTGCTTTAGGTTAGCGTATGATCAAGATTCCTCATTGGTTTCAATTATTCGAATTTGGGTATATCTTTGATGCAAGTGATCAATGTCTAATTTGAGTGTTTCTGTTCTTTTTTCATTTCTATTGTTTTTTTTTTTCTTTCAATTTAGCCATTTAGGCACTTGGGGTTCATTTTCTGCTCATTGCGCATAGCGGCATAGGAGTTAGCTAGTGCATTACAATAGGAAAACATAGCTATTTTTGAGTTTTTATCATTCAAACTTTGATTAATTAATTCACGGGTTGGTGGATTTTGGGTTGACGGATTAAATGTTTTAAGTAAACCCGACCCATATATTTAGTCATGTTGCATCGTGTTGAACCCATCTAAAATCATGTCGTGTTCGGATCATGCTATGTGTCAACCCATTTAATGTTTGTTTGTGAATATCAGTAATACCTAATGAACTTGTAACAATTTAAACAATCAATTACTTCGATTCAAATGAAATCTTTTTGTAGTTAATTCCGTTTAATTGATTGATTTTGTTTATTTATTTATATCATTTTCAATTATAAACTTTGGTTTATTGTCACACCCCGAATTTCCACGTGTTACCAGTGGGCCCGGTAGGGGAGTATCGTGACGTGGTTGGCAACATAATAGTCAAACAACACAATATTAAATGCACAGCGGAAGCAAAGTATAGATTTAATTCAACCAAACGATATTGTAATATTAAGTATCACAAATAGTCGAATATAAATCCACAGGTAGATCCAAATAAAAGGAAAACAAATGTTCAACAGTTTATGACATCCAAGCTGGCGAGACTTAATGAGGATGCTAGGAGACAGGCCAGCCTATTTCGCGTAGTACCTGCACTTAACCTTTTTAAGAAAAATACGTCAGTTTACACTGGTAAATACAATCAACCGACTCATTTTGAAAAGAGTTTAAGAAAATGCATTTAAGGCACAAGGCACAAATAATATTTTATAACTTGGGATAATTATGTAAATATATAATACTTGTAAACGAATTACATGTTTCTTATGCGTTCAGTAGTCCGATCCTTAGACTGGATTAAAGATCAATAGACACACCACTTTATATAATGAGACACTGACAGGTGTACGCCTACACCTGAGTGCTAAGGTCGTGGCCATCTCGTAAGATGATGCCAGGGATATCCGGGACATGGTCATTAACCCCCCAAAGGCTTTAAGCAAACAAAACATTTCAAAACAGAGCATATCAATGATTTAACCTCTATTCGATTAAAGATTCAATGCTGGACCAAGCGGTATTTTATATACCGTACCCCAAGCCCGTATAGGGAAAATAAGTTAAAAGTATTTACCTGAGTAAGTATAGTTCAAAATCAGCGAGTGCAAGTATCTTTTACTGGTTCTCCTATTCTGGAACGAAGGTTTATAACAACCTATTAGAATCCTAACGGGTCTTTAGTTAAGCTTACGCTTAGACCAATTAGTTTTAAAGATACGGTTCGTACGCACGATTAAGCGAAGACCGGATAGAATGTGATTTAGACCCGACAAGTTTGAAGGCTTGCTTAATATGGGTATATGATACACATTCTGGATTTTGAGACAAAACCGATAAGGTTTGACCCGTTTCGGCTAATTTATGTAAACTAGTTACATAAGCCGAACCGAACGCGCATGAAGCGTAACGGGTATCCGTAATAGTCCTAAACAGGTTTCCTAAGTTAACATGCCCTAAATATGTTGTGATATCCGTAGGATACCTTCCGTTATGCCCAAAACGAGTTTAATTGCTTATTAAGCCCCGTAGGGGTATTTTGGTCATTTTAAAGGTTATAAAAGTAATTAATTTATCTTCTGTGATCCGGGTCTGATTAAATCAGTAAAATGGTTTATTTAAACAGGTTATAACATTTGATGTTAAGTCTTATGTGTCAAAACGTTTTTAAACATAAACTACGCGTATAATACGCGTATAACGCCGTTTTAAGCGACGTACGGTTTAAAATAGAATTCTGAGTTTCCAGGTCAGTTTAAAAAGCTCAAAATACTATAATTATTATTTAAAATCAGTAGCAATTGGATTGGCGCCATTCGGACGTGTAAAACTCATTTTATGGCCGAAAAGGGCATTTTCGGTATTAACCGAATTAAGGCGCTAATCCTAGCTTAGGATCAGTTTAAAAATAATTAAAAATCTTCAAAAATCCCAAAATATTATATTACTTCAGTAAGTAAAAGATTTGGTGCCAAAAATTGGGCTTAGATAGGTTTTACGCTAATGGCGTCGTTTAATTAATAAAAGTGCCAATAATTACGTCATTAAGCATATCTCCTAATCTAGACATCCGATTGACATGAAAATTTACAGACATGCTTAATAATCAGTAATAAAGATTATCACACTTTCATATTTCCAAAAATCTCGTTATACGGACATAAGGGCAATATGGTCATAATTAGGCATTTAACGGAAACGTCGGATAGTTACGGATTCGGTTAGTATAAACGCAGAGGATTATACTAACATGTAACTAGGTCCTAATGGAACTTTAAGGCATGTCTAAACCTATAAGAATCGGGTCAGAACTGAGGTCAAAGCAAAAGTCAAACCTTTGCGTATCTCGGCTCCGAATCGGTTCTAAACATAAAGTTGTCGAATCAAGCAAGCGTATACAAGTTTTTTTTATACTTATTTTCAGTTGGTAAGAATGATAAAATAGGCTATACGCCATTTACATCGCTAATCATGCATTAAACCAAACATAACAATTCTGTTGACTTTTTCGGAAGAGGTTTGACTCGATAAACGACCTAGTTAGGATCCGAATTAGTGAGTGCCCTTTTAGGGGTTTATCAACCATATAAATACCAACTTATAACAACCTTTGATTCGACTAAACTCTGGACCGATTATTTATTATCGGCCATAAACTAAGTAGGAATGAACTAGAGAAGATCAAGGGTACTTACCCAAGTCTTATGGATGTTTTGGAAAGCTTGGATCAGGTCTTGAGTTCTTGAAAATGTCCAGAAGATGATATGTGCATGTATGTTGCAACTTTGACTTATAAAGGACTTTTGATCTTTCATAATTTGATGCCACAAAGGTCTAGGGTGATAATCAGATGTCCAACAAGTGTCCTACAAGCTAAAAACCAACATAGGCCGCCCATAGAATCGAAAAACTAAGTTATAAGTCGGTTACACAGCAATAGGCAGCTGTCTGTCGAATTTTCGCAACTGGGCACCCCATACGCATCGTAGGGGTTTAAGCCCTGCGATGCGCAGGGCATCATACGATGCGCAGCAACATCAACCCTACGGTGCGCAAGCCTACAATCAGCCTTCTTTTATTTGCATTTAAGTCCCTGGTCCCCCGTAACATCGCTTTCACCTCCCAATCTTGCATATGAAGCTTTGTTATTTAACATATGGGGCTTTAAGACTTATACCCACTTTGTTAAGTCCTCGGGTAACTTTGTGATCACCCGAAAAGCCCTAAATTTCAACGTTGACACTTATAACCCTCGTACACGAATTTTGTCACAACTTGCTCATACGATATCGAATCTTCATGAAATTTTTGTGGTACATTCTAGTGAGCATAATTAATCGTTACAAAGCTTCGGGTTTGTCAAAAGGTCACTCAGAGGTATAACTTAAACATGTTGGCACATTTAACCCCTGTTGTTTGTAATCTCTCACTTTCTTTCACAATTCGCTTCGTATGATCCATGATCTATTCGTTTAAGGTTATAAACATCATGTGGGGTTATTGCAAAGTCTATTTATTCATTGTTGACACTTTGAACCCTTCTATGCACACAGTTTCACTGTTTGTCAACTTTAGTCCTTCAAGAACATTCCTTCACACGTTCAAACCTATGACACGTGTCAACACCTTATAGGACGTAAATTTTCGAGGTGTTACATTTATACCTTTTGAAGCTAACTAGGGGTTTTGGCTGTCGCGCGTTGCGCGATGATTTTGTTGTTGTGTTTAAAGTGGATTAGTCATGTTTGTAATAGGTAATTACGGTTCAATATGTATTCAACATAGTGCTGCTTAGGCTTCTGGGTATGGGGACCGTCCCCGAATGATTCCGGTCACCATACCGTATAGCCTTATACTGGCAGCCGACAAAAATTAATGTCTTGTACGGTTTACGATTAGTTACGACTTATGTTCATTATGGTTGGTTACCATTAGTTACAATGTGTTAAAAAAGGGAAAAAAAGGCCTTAAATAGTTACTGTTAATTTCATTCAATGATTAATATATAGATAATGGGAATGATCATAATATAGGTACTTACTAATAAAATAAACACATTGGAAGTGAAGAGGTGTTGAAAGGGTTTAAAAGGAAAATTTAACTTTTGATGTTATAGTTATTGAAAATTTTAAAAATCATAATATATAATATAAAATTAAATATTAACATTTTGTAACCTCTATTTTGTGATCAAATAAAATTTATGTATGGAACTTTTATTGTCAAACGAATGACGTGGATACGAAATATGAGATACCTAAATGAGTATTTAGTGTCTTAAGATACTGTTTATCTATAATAATAAAATATATTATGTTTGACCATGCTTCATTTTAATGAAACCTGCGTTAAAATGTAGAGAAAAATGAGTTCATTCAAATAGTATATTTATAAGTTTGTAGAACTTTATATTTTAAAAGTCATTTGAGAAAAATAAGGTAAGGAGCTGAATTAGTTATTAAAACAACTAAATTAATTATAATATATATATATATATATAATATTAATAAAACTTAAAACTTAAGAATTGTGATTGTTGTCATGTATGTGTATTTGTATCATATATACGAAAGTTGATGTGTGTATATCAAGAAACACCAAATTAATCCGGCAATTAGCTTGTGGTTTGTGTCTCGTCCAAATAAGGTTAATCTTCTTTTGAACTCGATAAAAAGCTAAGTCGATACAGCAAAACAATCAACACACCGTGAAGCTCGTTAAAGGAGGAGAATAGAGGGTTCTCCTTGTAACCACCCTCCGTCGTGAGCATAAGAACTTGATTTGAGGATAAAAGTGAGTGTATTAAGTGAGAGAGCAAGAGAGTGATCCCTAAACCTAGAGGTGAAGTTCTCTATTTATAGCCGAGGTGAATTGTGAATGGGATGGGTTGATGGGCCTTGCGCTTGAGATTGACAACAAGGAATATGTATTTTGCCTCCCCTGTCACGACCGTTAGTGATTCTAGGCGGGAGGGTATTTAACGCACGCTGAATGGATGTAACACCCCAAAACCCGAATGTTTATATTCGTTAAATATTATGATATGGTGCATCAAGGAATAAATGACTAGGTTATTTAACCTAGTTAAGAATATGAAAGAAACAATTTAGGGATGAGAGTTGTGCCAATTATTATAAATGGCAAACTTGAGGGACTAAAGGGGAGTAATGAAAGTGAATTTATAAAAGAAAAACAAATACACACATACACACACACATCGTGTGTTTGAGAAGGAGCAGGAGGCTCCCATGGAGCCAAGAATCCTAACATCATCTTTTTCATAAATTGAAAGACCAAACGAAGCTTAAATTCATAACCGAGCATAGAATAACGATCACCTTCACAAGGGGATCGTAAGGTATGTCTTAAATTCTAGATTGGTGATCTTCAACGAAGTGGGTTATGTTCCAATCCGTGAATTGGTATGAAATTGAGTATGAACATGTGTTAGAATCATCATCTAGAACATGGCTTATGCATGGCTTAGGTTAATTTGATGTGTAAGGGTGAAACCCGTTTGTTATGGTGAAGATGATGACATGGGTAAATCATCTATGTCTAAATTCTTGCTTAATATTGATGTATTTTGATTTGTATGATGGATTCTTATGAGAGGAATTGAAAGAAATGTGATACTAGTATGTTTGATGTTTATGCATGTATGATTCATGTTGATTAGAAGGAAGAAATTGATGAATTATGTATGAGATTAGAAGGATATGCATGAACTAGTTGTACACTATGCTTACAAGGTAGTACACATATCAAAAGTATGATGAAATTATGAAGAACTTAAGATTAGATCACTTGTAAGTGATTAACAAGTAATTATGAAGTGGGTTTTAGATGATGTAATGTAAATTGATGATTTACTTATGTTAACAATGTTTGGAATCATACATGTGTGTGAGTGTTTAAAGAAATTGGATAAGAAATGATGAATTGTTGTTAGATGAAGTGAACAAAATGTGATGATAATATGTATGATGTTTAATTTTAAATACCACATGTTGATTAGTAGAAGGATTTGATGAACTATGTATGAATTTAGAAGATTGTGCATGAATTAGTTGTACGTTATGCTTAAAAGGTGGTACGCACCCCAATCGTATGATAAAATGTATGTATTGTCGTCCGTATAGTCGATTATGATGTTACGGGTATATAATGATAAGTCGAAAGTTAAGGTAATTGGACCGTTGACTTCTAACAAGTCAACTGTGTATAAGAAGAATGGTTAGACATGTTGTCATAATTGTAAGATTAAAGTAAGTTATATGGTGCGTGTTAGACGTATGTGTGTTTAATGTGATAACATGACGGATTTCACGAGTTGGAAATGGTGTGAATTTGGTTATATGTATTATGCTTGTTAGAAGTGACCATAGCGTCAAATGTGAATTATGCGATCGATATGATCGTTAACATGTACAACTGTGTATGCTAATGAGAATGTGATTTCGATGACATGGAAGTATAGGAATCATGTCGAGACGGAATCAAGCACGGAAGGCTAACGGGTCAAGAAGTAACGAGGAACGAATGTGAACACGGATGCATGAGGTAAGTGATTTTTGTAATCATTTCTTAGTTGTTTATGTAAAGTTATGTGCAATTTAATTAAGTATGATGATCGAGGTCAAGTAGGAAAGAATTGTATGTGACCGATGAAGTATTAAACGGATCTTAGTTTTGATCCGAGCAAGGTATGCGTGATTAAGAATTTTAGCTAAGTAGTAGGATTGGTTACTTATGCGAGGGAGTCCTTTGTTGTTAAGAATAGAGCAAAGTTGACAAAAACGCCCTTGATGGGTAAAACGAGCAAATGGTCTTAAAAGTTGATTACAAACAAGTTATTTGATTAAATGAATGTTTTGAAAAAGCAGGAAAGCGAGAAGTATGGTTTTCGTGAGCTAAGGACATTAAAATGCGCAAATACCCTTAACGGGTCAAAATAAGCTCTTGGGCGAAAATGGATCAAGAGGATGCAAGACATCCGAGAACTTAATCTTTTATGATAGACAATGTTGACATTATTAGGTTCATAAGAAGTTATGGTCAAACAAACAAGTTATGTGGATGAATGCATGAACGGGTCGAATAAATCATAAATGAATAATAAGACGATAGCGTGTAAGTTAAGAATTTCCTTAATCCGGATGTGGGATTTTAAGTTCATATGATAGAATGTGAATTTACAAGCATGTAGGAAGAAACGGGAGGTTAAACGGGTAAGCGGTTCAAAAGTTACGCGCGTTTTAGTGCGTACGGACGACGAAACGGAACTGCAGAAAAGTGTCATTTCTAGAGGTAGTCGCCGACGGGCTCTAGAAAGTTAGTTTTTTTGCTGACGGGTTATCTTCCTGTCTACGGGGTTTTGGCTACGGGAAAAACTACGGGCCGTCGCCGACGGGCCCTAGGGCCGTCGCCGACGACCTCCCCAAGTCCAAAAGTCTAAAAATTTGTTATTTAAGTTTATTTATGTATCGTAGGCTTCGGTTTGTTATCCGTGGACTACGGCGGACTTTCTAAACATGGTTTTGATCGATCCTTAGATGTTTATGGACTATAAATCAAAGTGTAAGTCCCATGTAATTAACGTATGAGTATGTAAGAAGTATGCAAGATCTCGTACGTGTATGTAGATGTGTATGTATGTATAAAGATATGTATGAGTGTATACATGTATGTAAAGATGTAGGAAAGGTATGTACGTATGTAGATGTATATGTATGTATGTATGTATAAAGACATGTATGAGTGTATGCATGTATGTAAAGATGTAGGAAAGGCATGTACGTATGTAGATGTGTATGTATGTATGTATGTATGTATGTATGTATGTATGTATGTATGTATGTATGTATGTATGTATGTATGTATGTATGTATAAAGATATGTATGAGTGTATACATGTATGTAAAGATGTAGGAAAGGTATGTACGTATGTAGTTGTGTATGCATGTATGTATAAATACACGTATGAGTGTATGCACGTATGTAAAGTTGTAGGAAAGGTATGTACATATGTAGATGTGTATGTATGTATGTGTGTAAGTACGTAAGTATGTATGATTTAGACACGTTGAGTGTTAACGTTATTAATGGTGTACCTTGAGAATGAAAAGTAATGCAGGTACGTTATTGAAGCCTCACCAGGAAATGGATACGCAGATGAAATGCTCAAAGTTTGAAATGCGACGAAATGTGAAGTGTACGTGAATGAATCTTGTTTATATAATGTGTGCTAATGTTATGAATGTATGTGGTGAGTGCAGGTGGTATTGATCATGGGCGATTATCACAAGGAATAGAGATCGAAGACCAAGTCATAAGATAGATTGTACGGGAATAATCGAGTATGTACTTTAGTAAACGGGAGTTATGCTTTTTTTTTTAAAAGAGATACTTTTTAAAACAAACCTTCAAGTAAGTCAAGACATTTTTAATGAAAGAAATTTTATGGTACGAATTTCCGCTGCGACTTTTGTCAAATACATGTTAGGGTCTTACAATGGATCCACGTGTCCTGACGGTTTTCCTTATTGTCTGGTCTATTGTCAGTAGTTAGGTGGAGATCATGGAGCAGTTGTCGGCGCAAACTGATTGGTGCCACGTATGTGTCCTTGTGTACTTCTTGTCTCTTGCGTGATTGCTCATCGTGCAGCACAATAGAATACAACCTGTTGAGCGCCTATTGGTCCACTGCTCTGCCATTTGTACTTTCTGTATTGTCCGATGTTGCCTTGCGCTTCTTGTACCCACGTGACTTGGGGTAGACCTGTGTGGTCGACGCAAGGTCAAGGAAGCTAGGTCTTTTTCAAAGGAACTAAGTGTCTGAATTGATTCTGACTTGGTCCTGATCTCGCGTGGGACTTGGAGTACATCCTTGTAGTCAGCGCACGGTCAGGAAAGTCAAGACTTTGGTTTACTTTGGGTATGGCCTCGCGCGCGGCCTGGGGTTAACACATATGGTCGGTGCAAGATTTGGGACCATACCCCTTCAAGTCCCCCCATCCAATGCGGCTTCCATGCGCAAAGCAAGTGCTTGGAGCTCTGGACTAGAAATAAAAATTAGGTGTTTGCGCCTTTATCTGGCTTTCAGGGAACATCATGTGTGCTAGAAAGCTGGTGTGCGTACATGTTGTCTCACAGCTTATACGGCGCGGCTATCTAGCTTCCTTTTGAAGTTATCTCTCTTTTTGCGCGGCAAAATTTCAAAAGAAAAGGAGCATCTTCTAACAAGTTGGTGGCGAAAGCGACGTGTGATGTGATTGCTGACATAGGGACGAGCATGTTGTCACGGTGTCAGGCGCGCCGTTTCAAAATGTGTCAGGCGTGTGGGCTTCACGCGCGCGTGATAATCGTCACTCTGGTTTTACTGCCTGACTTGTCGATCTCTGATTGGACACACGCTGCAAGTTGTTAGGCACGGTTACCCATCGCATGAATTGCGACGGGTATAAATAGGGGGAGAAGGCAAACGCTTCAACACGTTTCCTTGAATTCTCTCTCCCTTCTCTCTTGAATCTTCAAGGTGTTCTTGAAGATCTTTAAGTGTTCTTCATCTTTTTTCCAGATTTCTTCACGATTTTCCTCAGTTACCCAACTTTTCTTCAAGATTCTGAGCGTGCAGAAGGTGTTGCGAGTGTTGAAGAAGCCGGTGGTAGAATGCCACCGTTGAAGTGGGAAGAAGGGCTCTTCGAGAAAATCACTCGAGGTCATCAGTTCACGCGCGAGTGGGATGCTCGGTATCCGGCCCAGAGCCAAACCGCCGCTTATTCCCCGCCGGGGTATATTACGTTGTTTGCTGACTTTTTCGGTGAGGGTAACTTTTGGTTACCGGCGAGTAACTTTTTTTGCGAAATTCTCTCCTTCTATCACTTCCATGTCTCCCAACTAAGCCCATTAGACATGGTTAAGATTCGACATTTTGAGTTTGTTTGTCGCTCCCAGGGGGTGGAGCCTACTATTGACAGGTACAGCGCCTTCTGTCAATTACAGAGAAATCTTGGATTTTATTCGTTTGCTACTCACGGCGCGAAGAGGCTACTCATCAATCCTCCCAAGAGCTACCATGGCTGGAAGGGTAAGTTCTTCTACATACGCGAGGAGGTGATTCCGGTTGCAATGGAATTCTGAGACCCTGCGCCTATCCCGAAAGAGGCATTTGGCGGACAGGAATTTGGCGAACAGGTGCTCGTTACCACTGGTATGAGCGATAAGTGGCCGAGCACTAGCACGAACGTCCCCGTTCTTCTTCTAGATGGCGTTGGTAAGCTCTATCTCTTTGTTATTGTCCTTTGTTCCTGTGGGGATTTTGTGGCGATGATGACTTATGAAGCTTCATCAGTGTCTTTGATGCGTGTGTAGTGTGTTATATTTTTATTGATATTTTAAGCCCTTTTTTAACACGTTAGTCAAGTTTTAAATGTATAAAACACGATATTCTACTAACACTAAACACACATATGGGCAAGTGCACCCATCGTGAGCGTAGTATAGCGTTGGTAAGATACCGAGGTCGTCCAAGGACACAAGAGCTTTTAGTACCGGTTTATCCTCAACGTCTAATCAAATCAAAAGTTTTTAGAAAATGTTTTAAACATGAAAATAAAAACTAAAAAATGCTGAAAAATAAAAATAAAATAAAAACAGATAGACAAGATGAATCACTTGGATCCGACTCGCCTTTAATGTAACCTTTGATGATTTCCGCACTTTTTCACTTTTTAAGAGATTATCTTAGTTATAGTAGTAGGCCCCTCTTTTGAAGGTGACGTTACCCTCAACCCAGTGGTTTGAGTCAGCAAGGATACAATCCCAAATGGTCGGAATATTGAAAGATAATTAATTAAGTTATTAATGTGTAATATGGTAGGCCCCTCTTTTGAAGGCGACGTTACCCTAGGCTAAGTGGTTTGAGTCAGCAGGGATACAATACCAAGTAGCCGGCTTAATGTATTAATAGTTTTACATATGAGGGGATCAAGCCATTCGCACCCCCGCTATCCAATACCAGTGGGTATTGAAGGAGGTTCTAGTAAGCTTGACCCACGTCCTTGCAGGATCTATACATTGAACAAGGTAAGAACCTTACCAAACCATCCCCTTAACCCCAGAACAGGTAGCCAACATATCTCTATATAGACCGTAGAGATATGAATGGTGAAAATCTTTTATTTTATATAGACAGTAAAATAACGCCAAGACACCACGGACAAATGATAAGGAAGTTTCACCTTCAACATAAGAAACTAGTTATTAAAGTCATTAATACAAAACCAAATACAAAGTGCGAAAAGATTAAAAATCAAAAGTATTACATTAAATGTTTGTATTCACCAAGTGATGTAAGAGACTTAGGAAAACATGACATTTGATTGTCAAGAACTCTTACTATCAATCTTGGATCCCGAGACTGCTCTACACACTCTAAGATGGATGATGGATGATGGTGGTGGATGTGGGTGATGTAGTGGTGGTGGAGTGGTGGTGAAGTGGGAGAGAGGTGGTTTGCCAAGGGATGCCTTTGAAGTGAACCAAGCACCCCTATTTATATCCTGCACAGAAGCCCGGACACGACCCCGTGTCCACTATCTTTCTCTTTCTTCATTCATTGCAATTGTCTGTATTAGGCTCCACACGCCCCCGCCTTCGCTGGGCACGGCCCCGTGTGCAAAAGCGTATCTGTAGAATCAAGATTTGCTAGATTCTGCAAATCTTAGCGTTGACCACAGCCCATGTTGAGTTGGGCACGCCCCCGTGCTGGGAATAGAAGCATCTATAACTTTGTATTTTCTGCAGACACCTGGCCACGCCACCATGTCCGCTGGGCACGGGGCCGTGGTCAGCCTTTTGTTTCTTGTTTTTGCTTGGGAAGATGCTGTCGAGGGGTCGGGCATGCCACGTTTATTCCTATTCTTTGTATTTATGTTAGTTTTTGTTGCATATTTGTTCCTTTTGTTCATTTAAGCTCATTTGGTCCTGAAAATACAAAAGGAAGACAAAAGCACACTTTTTCCAACATTAGTACTAAAAAAAGGGTTTGTTTTATGCCTCATTTGATGTAATTTACATGTTGCATTTTACACACATCAAATACCCTCATACTTGAATCTTTGTTTGTCCTCAAGCAAAACTCTTTATTATGTGGCTTACACACTCAAATGGAATGGGCAGAAGAGAAGTTTTGGGCTTGTCTTGAGTGTCGGGAATCCAAGATCTTTATTGGTTTTTATTTTTATGCTATTTACAATCCTATTCGTTATGATTTATTTAGAACGTTTCATAAGAGATATTACTTATTTGGGCATAACATGCCTCTTTAAAATTCCATTTATATACAAGTTCACATACCTCACGGGTGATCACTCAACACTCGGCCGAAGATGTATTTTTGTGAAACACTCGAGACCGTCATGGAACTTATTTCTACCATATGCTTGCCAAGCAATCAATCATCCTCCTTTTTAACTATAAACCTTTATAAATATCAAGAGGACTTGGGGAAGGGTTAGGCTTGGGTTAGAGGTAGGTGGTTTTGGGTTAGTGGTTAGTAAAAAGGGCTAAAAGCGTAAAAAGCGTCGGTCGTCGTAAAACTTTTTGTTTTTGTGACTTTTATTCAAACTAAGCATTTTCATACAAAGTTTCTTTGAGGAACTTGTTTGTTTATTGCTAGACTTCATTTTTTTTTTGATAAGGAACGTCACAAGAAAACCGAGCTTTTTACTAAAATTAAGGGTTTAAAAGAAAAAGGTTTTTGGTGGGTAAAGGGTGTTTGTTTTGTGGGTTTAGAAACGAAAAGGTTTAGGCTCAAAGGGGTTAACTAGGGGGATTTTGGGTAGGTGATAAAAAAATGAAAAATAATGGTGTTGAAAAGAAAATGGGTTAGTCCTAATGCCTCCATCATTTACTTACTTGAGTTTAAGTTGGTAAGGACCGGGAATGTATCGTCATAGCAAGTTCTAGAGTCGTAAGAAACCAAGCGGCTATTCACACAAGAAACGAAAAAATGAGCATTTAGTTTAAAGATGTATGCTTGTATGCTCAATAAAGGCTCAAAACTCACTTTTTGTGGGAATGGGTTTTTAATGTGATCAAGTATATATAATCAAATTTTAACTAGATTTGTCATGCCGTTTCATAATTTTCTTATGTTGGTTCTTTTTATCACGACGCTATCGGTTGTAAATTTGTAAAAATATAACCTTTTTAGAACTTGTTATTCCCAAATTAAACCAAGACAAGTAAAAAATGAAAAGGTTTTTGAAAAAATTTGGGGTGATTAGCGGTTCCAATAGAGTTTTGTGTAAGGCTTGTTATTAGGACTTGCAAAATTCAAGGTTTTAGCATCCCCCCACACTTAAATTACACATTGTCATTAATGTGTCCAAAAAATAAGATTTTAGGTTGATTGAATGTGTAAAAAGGTGTTCAAAAACAAAATTTTATGTTACTGGGCGTCTGGGCACGAAACGTTTTGGTCCGGGCACGGCCCCGTGTTCAGATCGCCAGTATCATATTTAACAGAAGGCTGGGCACGGGGGCGTGTTCAGCGAACACGGCCCCATGTCCAGTTACCTGACTGGGCGTTTTCTGCAGAACCTCGGGCACGGGGGTGTGTTGGGGTGAGCACGGCCCCGTGCTGAACTTGCTGTAATGAAGAAAAATTGTCGGAAGGCTCTATTTTTTGTGCATGGGGTGTGGGTTCAACTTTCCCTTAGTAACCTCCACCGTTTCGAGTGTGTTTTGACCGTTACAACATCATCCAAACACCATTTAATACTTAGAAACCATCATTCATTAAAAATAACAATTACAAAAGATCCTAGAAATTAAAAATAAAGTTAAAAATGAAAAACTAAAAGTTCCTAGGATAGATAGGTCAAGTAGCGCATGAAATCATTCTAATGAGTTCCACCCTTATTGTAGGAATATCAAAAACCCGGAAATAGATTTCCGGTACTTAAAGGCGTTGTAGAACTCGTAACCGAGGGATGTCCCTTAGACGTCGTTGAGCCATTCCTCTATCTCCCCAGGGAGGAAGAAGGTGGGCTCATTTTCCACAATGTCTTGTGGAGGAGGTGCGACGGCCACCGGGACCCCATGTAATATGTCTTTAGGGGGCTCTGTGGGCATGACATACCACTCGGCCGGAATAATGACTTCCGACACAACATTCCACTCCCTTTGTGTAATGATTGGCACCATAGGAGGAGAAGCGAGAATATTCAACCTTTGGTGCAAAAGGTTGACTTCTCGAAGACATCCCTCTAATCCTACCGTCAAATGATTTATATGGTCAACCAAGGCTTCCTCTACTCCTTTCATTTCAACGATGGCCTCTCTCAAGGCATACACGTAGTTGACGAGAGAGTCTTCTATTGATGATCTTCTTCCTCGTCGGTCGTTCCTGGAATGGCTGAGGATGTTTCGCTATTTCTGCTCGACATTCTAAAAAAACAAACCGAAAGAAATTTCAAATTAATGAAACAGTACTCCGGCCACGGCCCCGTGGCCACCTCTCTACAGGTGTTTGAAACAATGAATCTTAGAGTTTTAAATTATTTTTCTGACTTTTGAAGCATTTCTAAGCAGAAATAACTTAAAACAGTGTTGTAAAACTTATTTTTGACAAGATTCCTTGAATAAAAACCTACCAAATATCAAAATAAAGCTTGAAAACATGGAGATTTCAAGTTTTAATGGAGGTTGTGAGGAGAAAACGAAGAAGAAGGCAATAGACAAAAGTAGAAAAGACAAGATGGTTGTTGATAACCTTCTTTAGGATATACCTTATAGGGTATATGTGAAGATCCCACCAGATCTTTGTCTTTGGAATGGGTCCAAGAGTGAAGGAATCTTGCTGCATTTATAGAAAACGACAGCACGCTGGACACGGCCCCATGTCGGCTGGACACGGCCCCGTGTGCAGCAAGATTCTGACACTTTTTGTCCGTATTCTGACCTAAAGTTAGACGGGAATCTTCAGGCGGACACGGGGGCGTGTTGACCTGGATACGGCCCCGTGGCTAGAGGTTTTTATGAAGTTATGTCTTATTTTAAGGAATTTATCCAGATCGGATGGTTCCTTACTGGACGGAACAACACCGAAGTGCCTGAGATACCTAAGTTGCCCTAGTTTTAGACAAGAATGCAAGAGGTTATCGGAAAGGGTGATTCCGAAGCAAAATACCGGTGGGCAAGACCAACCTTTATTTCCCTTATCCGGGCTCTCGTTAAAGAAGGTATATGTCGAAAACCTTAGCGTGGCAGAGAAAATTATGTCGCATCTCCCATTACTGAAGGTGTCACTCCTTGTGGAGAAAACCTTAGCGTGGCAGAGAAAATTATGCGAGTAGAGAAGGCTGTTGAGGTTGAAAAACTGGTTGAGGCGGGGAAGACGGCAGCTGTTGGGGTTGGAAAACCCATGAAGGCAGCTGAGAAGTCCGCTCAAGAGGTGATGGTAGAAGATGATGTGACCCATAAGGATGCTCAGTCTGAAACGCAACAAGCGGGTGCTGCTGGCGCGGGTGGTGAAGGTGTTAGCTCTTTTAGTTATCAACACAGAGAACCCTCACCGATCCGGCTGGAGGATACTTTGGGCGACCATTACTACCGTTCATACAACGAAAGTCGCGCCGATGAAATCCATTCTCTGGTATGGAGCTTAAAATAAGGTGATACCTTTGCTACCTTCCCTACCTGTTGGGAATGTCATATGGGGACTTTCCCCCAGCTGAGGTTTTGCATCAGAAGAAACGCAAGCATGAACAACTTTATCAATCACATGTGGTTGCGCAAGCTAATTAATTGTCTACCAGCAATCAGATCACCCGGGAATGGCGCACCATACACTTCGAGTGTGCCGAATGAGAAGCTGATAGAAGTCGTTTGGCTGCTGACGCCAAACATTTTGAAAAGGCTAAGGCAGAGTTAGCTAAGAAACAGGCTCAGTTCGAGATTGAGAACAAAAATGAAGATTGGGGCACTCCGGGCCTTAAGAAAAAATTACAAGCGAGTAAAAATACTCTCGCCGAAGAACACTGGAAATGGCGTGAGGCGTGTAAGGAGAACGAGAAGATGTATGCCTCGCGTAATGAAATTACCAATCTGAAATCATAGGCGGAGGTCTCAGCTAAGGTTGTGGCTGACTTGAGTACACATAATGAAAATTTTACCAAGTCCAACACCGATATGGAAGCCAAGTTTGAGGAAGAAAAATCGCACCGCGAGCGGCCGGAACAAAAACAGGTTCGTACTTCTTACACTTGCATTGCACAAGATGATAAAATTCGGAGGCTAACTGCCCAATTATCCGCGCAGGAAGAGCTAAGATAGCAGGTCGTCTCTAAGGATAGAGACTTGGCTGGCAAGGATGCTGAGATCGCAAAACTCAAGCGTCGCTTGCACAAGTTACAAGAGAAAACTGATTCTCTTGAGATTGATCTGGAAGCCAAAAGACAAAGGGCCGAAGGTGCTGTAAAGGTGCGTAAAATCTCCCAAGCAGCCTTAGACGTGGCCTAGGATAGTTATGCTGAAATCCAGTCAACTGTCATGCCCCTGATCAATAACTCCGAGTGGTTGCAACAATACGACATTGCACATGTGAGTTATTACTACTTATATGTGATTTCTCGTATTGTTATGTTATGCACTAACTTCTACCTTGATGAAACAAGTCGCGAATGCAGTGTTGAACTCTTCGGAGCTTGACCAGACCACGAAGGATAGACTGAGTGCGCCTTCCTTGTTAAGGCGGCGATGAGAATGGACTGGGATAACAGTCATTGCTCAGTTGGCACAGAGGTAGAGAAGGGCTTCGCCCAAGCTCACGAACGTTATAATAATCTCGCCTTGTCTATCATAGATTTCGTATCCGATGTGCTTCAGCACGATGACTATGTTACTTGCCTGAAGGCTATCTTCGAGGTTTCGGTAATGCAAAAGCTCTTTGATTATGAAGAAGAAGAAGAAGACGCAGGTGATGGTGGCATGGTGTGAAGATCACAAAATTCGTAGTTTTTGTAACTTAGGCGTTTGTGCCTTGTAATTAGTTAACTCTTTTGTTAAACGATCTTGATATGTAATCAATGCGCGTTGCGCTAGTTAATGTGAATCAACTTATTTTTCTTGAACAATTATGATATTACAATTATTGCATTGTCTTAGAAACTTTTGTTTAGGTAGCGCGAATGAATGTAAGTCTGGCTCATGTTCGAACGGCGTAATCCGACTCCGCGCTATGATCGCGGGAATCTTGGAGATTAACTAGTTTATGAGCTCGTAATTTACTTTGTTGTTTTTGAACGAACTAAAAGTTGAACATGCATTTGTAATTGAATTAATATGTAGGAAATAACAAGGAAAATAATGTAAACAACACTTTTATTAATAAACTTTTCAGGCTCGAGGCCATCGTTTACAAAGGTTGTGTATTACATGTAGCATTTTCTCAGTTGTTGTGCATTCTAGGTGCATGGAACAATGTGACCGTCCAAAGTACGTAGCTCGTACGTGTCATTGCCCAGGACCTCATGGATGATGTAGGGGCCTTCCCACTTAGGCGCGATTTTTCCTAGGTGTTCGACATTGGAGGCCTCGTTGTCACGGAAAACATAGTCACTTGGATTGAATGTACGTATGTGCACCCGCGCATTGTAGTACTTCTCTAGTTTGGACTTGTATTTTGCTTCCTTGATGGCCGCGTTCTCTCGTTGTTCTTAAAGTAAGTCCAAATCGAGTCGACGTTCCGCCTCATTATCTATTGCGTTGACAGCCGTCAAGCGTGGTGAGGGGAGGCCAATATCTGCCGGGATAACCGCCTCAGAGCCATAGACTAGGCTAAAAGGGGTCTCGTCGTTACTTGTTTTGGGAATGATGGGACGAGCCCAGAGTATGCTCGGGAGCTCATCGAACCACCCTCTTCGCTTAGTACCCAGATGGGCCTTGATCCCCTCCACAATGCTTTTGTTGACACTCTCTACCTGACCGTTACCTTAAGGATACACAACTGAAGAAAAGGTATGTTCAATGTGCAACTCCTTCATCCAGTTGTGAAGGTCCTCTGACGCAAAGTTCGTGTCGTTATCTGTTATGATGCGCAGGGGTAATCCGAACCGGCACATGATGTGCTCCCATGTGAACTTTCGCACTATCATTGCTGAGGTTGATGCAAGTGCCTTTGCTTCTACCCATTTCGTGAAGTAATCAGCTGCAACGATGATAAATTTGACCACGCTAGGGGCCTCTGGAAAAGAACCCATCATCTCACTACCCCATTGCTGAAACAGCCACGCCGTGGATACTGGTATCAGGTCGTTCTTGGGTCTGAGGGTCTTGGGCGCATGACGCTGACAAGAGTCACATTTGCGCAACTCTTTCACGACATCTAGGTGCATGTCAGGTCAATAATATCCAGCGTTCATTATCTTGGAGACCACCATATGTGGCCCTGCGTGAATTCTGTAAATCCCTTCGTGGAGTTTTCGAATAAGGTAATTCGCATCTTGCGGGTCTACGCAGCGAATTCGTGGTCCCAAATATGATCTTCGGTATAAAGTTCCCCCATCCATTTGGTAAAACAAAGCCTTGTGTTGGATTTTTCTTGCTTCTTCTTTGTTATCAAGGAGGATGCCCGCTCCCAAGTACTGAATGATAGGCGTCATCCAGGAAGGTGACCCTATCTCGTTAATGTTGACTTGGCGCAACGGTACTGAAGGGTTTTTAAGTACCTCAATCCGAGCATCCTTTGCTAAGTGTTGAAAAGTTGTTGAAGCCAACTTACTCATCGCATCTGCTGGTTTGTTGTCGTTTTGGTTGATGTGAACAACCTTGAAAGATTAACACTTTTGTATCAGTTCTTTAGCTTGGTCAAGATAGAGCGCCAAAATTTTTCCCTTCGCATCATACTCTACTTCATACTCTGCTTCATTGATCTACCCTGCGACGAGTAGGGAATCAACATGCGCTTGCAGATTCTTTGCCCCCATCTTGATTGCTAGGCACAATCTAGCCAAGAACGCTTCATACTCTGCTTCATTATTTGTGTTTTTTTAAGTCCAGCCAGATTGCATATGTGAATTCACGCTTTTCCGGGCTGACCAGCCTTAACCCTACTCATGCGCCATCTTCGTTCGAAACTCTATCCGTGTACAACATCCACGGTTCGTCTGACATTTTTGGCGCATGGCTTTCAACTACCTCACATTCGTGGATTTTTTCCACAGGAACTTCCATGGCGAAGTCTACCATGATTTGCCTCTTGATTGATGGTTGTGGTTTGTATATAATGTCATCGCCACCCAACTCAATTTCCCATTTCACGAGCCTTCCCGAAATTTTTGGCTTTCTCATAACGGTGATAATTGGTTAAAACATTGATGACATGACCAGTGAAGTACCTGCGTAACCTTCTTGACGCATGGACCAAAGCCAAGACCAGCTTCTCCATGATTGAGTATTGAGTTTCAGGATCGGTAAGCATTCGACTGACATAATAAATCGAAGTCTGAACTCCTTCCCTTTCTAATAATAACATTGCACCAAATGCCTTGTCGAAAGCCGATAAGTATAGGACCAGTGCCTCTTCTTCGTGCGGAGCGATCAAGGTTGGGAATTGCATCAGACACTCCTTCAAGGAAGCCTCTGTCGTCCAACGGGACTCGTTCTTTTTTACGTAATTGTGCAGCGTGTTGATGAAGAGAAAGGATTTTGCGGCGTAATTTGACAGGAAACGGTTCAGTGCGGCCAGTCGGCCGGCTACCTGTTGCATTGCCTTGATGCTGCTAGGAGGTAGTATTCTCTCGATAGCTTGTACCTTCTCAGGGTTCACTTTGAATCCACCCTTTTTCACTATGAATCCCAAAAACTTACCCTCCTCCATTCCGAACAAACATTTGCTCGGGTTGAGCTTCATGTTGACGTTGCGCAATGACTTGAAGGTTTTCTCTATGTCCTTCAATATCTGATCCTCTTCTGGACTCATGATTACCAAGTCATCGATGTATACTTCAAT
>JARYGA010055670.1:0-49150 GCA_030545235.1 Helianthus tuberosus
TTTTCTATCTCCCCCTCATGTTGGGATTTATAATCAGCAAATGAAGCCCATAAGAAATCTCTCATTTATGGCTATATATTATTTATTCCCAACATGTCATTAAATCTCATCTTTGTGCGTTATGTTGTAATAATTTCAGTATATATATCGCACACCCAAAAAATGATAAATATTTGGTTTCTAAATAACTGTAATGGGGAGTAAATGTTTCAATAATAATACTTGTTCCAATGATCATTGATAATTTAGAATTTATCAAAAACAAATTTTTCAGTCTGGAATAATATTCTTGCTATATTAGCTAAGCCATATGTGCAAACTTCAAGTTGCGAATTGATAACCATTTAGACGATGCGTCGATTTAAATACTAAATGGTATCATGCTAGGATATGTGTATCCTTTAATCCTTTTTAGGATTATCATATGATATGTGAATCCTTTTCATCATAGTATATCCTTGATGGCTTAATCTGACATGCCATCATATCCTTGATGATATATATATATTCTTGAAACTCAATAAGTTCCTTATTGATTTTTGGGAAAAATAGAGCGTCCTCTATTTAAAAACTTTGTACTATCAGGTAATTAGCTTTTCCCATTCTTTCTATTAATTTTGAATGTCCCAGGCAAAACCGTTATTTGCATTATTTGTCTAATTTATGAATAATTTATATATACATATGTTTGTCATTGTATTTCCACAAAACATTTGTATGTGTGTATGTATGTACAACCCTAACTTGTATGTTTATCATGCTTCGTCTTTACCATTTAATATATTTTATAAATATAAACTTGTTTTATGAATCAAATAAACCTGACAGTTTTCTAACTTCCCAAAAATAACATTTCCTTAATACATCATTTATTATATATACATATATATATATATAACTGTTGTATATATATAACCGTTGTACAACGGCTATAAAACGGTAATATAACCGTTACAAAACGGTTATAATTTACCACTATAAATAACCAATTATCAATCTCATTTTTTTTTCACATCAAACCCTCTTCTTCTCAAAGTTATTCAAAAAATTTTTTTGAAGATGATTCACCTGGTTTTAATATTGACCGGCATAATGTTAATATTATTGCCGATATTAATGTATGAGCTTCCGCCTCATCTATTTAGTACTTATGTATTCATTTATTTGTTCATAGCTGTTCCTTTGTATGTTATCTCATTTTTAATGAGTATTTAGATTTTAATATTTATCTTATTTATGTTTTGTAACAAAATTGGCAACCTATAACTGAAGTAATTATTAATATGGTGGTAGGTTCCATCTAATTGTTATGGGAGTTGCTGTTGAGATGACAATGCTCGCGTGTCATCTTCCATATCAATGTTGTATGTAAACATGTTTCAATTCATATGGCTACTTATCCAGATACTTAAATAATTGAATCGTAGCAAAATGATTCTAGTATATAGTTATGTTTGCGGACCTCTGTCTGTGTATACAACTGAAATTAATCAGAATCAGAATCAGAATCATGAGGTGATGGTGGTGGCGGAGTAAATTGTTTTGAGATAATACTAGCTACTTGTCTTAGCATTTCTTCTTGCCACTCATTCTTTTTCGTCAACCACTCTATTTGTCTTGACATTTTCCGGTTCTTTTTTATTAGTTTATCAACCTTTATTGGATCTAAAAATGGATTTATTAGAGGCACCGTACTTGGTCCGGCTTCAACAATTGACTGTTGTTGTTGCTCCGGATGTAGTGAAGACTGTTGCTGTAATAGTGGTGATATGGGTTGTTCTGGTGCAAACAACTCTTGGAATGTCATGTTATCATTAAATATGGATTGTTGCATCATTTCTCCTTGCCAAAAAGATAAAGGTGAAAGTGCCTGGTAGATGCCTGGTGTTTGTGGTTGAGTATGCTGTGTTTGAGATGTCTTAGTTGAAATATGTTCAAACATGGGTGGTATTGGCTGCTGTTGAGACAACAAATCAAACTGACAAAAAGATGGTGGAGGAAACTGCGACAGTTGATGTTGTATATTTTGTGATGTATTTTCTGGGATAACCGGTGCTGCCTCAGATTGAAACGATCGTGTTTGTGTAGGAATATCAATAGGTATTATATCAATATTGGTAAAACTTACCACTCCAGGTAATCGTGGAGGGGATAATTCTTGAATAATCTGATCGTTTATGACACCTAAAGATTTAGCTATTTTTGTTATGTATGATCCTCCCATAAGGTTTTTCGGGAGACGTGTTTGGTATTGCTCAAAGTACATAGCAAGAGAGTAAGCAATATTACAATGGACTGACTCGAATATACTGTATAAGTGGAAGAGATCGGTACCACTAACCCTGTGTAGATTAGACGTGCGCCCCTTGATCGTGTTGGCTAGAACACGGTGCATATATTGATAAAGAGGATCTCTAAATGTTCTTGAATTATTATTTCTACTCCATACTGCTGGTGTAAGTGTAGACCAATAATCTTGTATGCGATCAGGATATTCGGTTAATGCGTTTATAAATATAGGTGATCTAACCTCTTCTTCTGTATAAATACCTAAATGTACTGCGAACTCAGATAATGACAAATTAAAAGTTTTTCCACCGAGTCTAAAATCGATAGAGGGCTCAGATAGGTTTTTATTTCATGTGAAATGAAAAGTAGACCAGAACTCATATACAAATTCATCGTATGAGGGTTCTAAGATATCAAAAAAACGACGCCATGGTGAACCGATTGGTAGTAACCTCGTCAGTCGATTATCTTTGTCTAGAATCCCCGTTATGTTCCAGTCGATACTATTAATAGTATTAACTTTAAGCCTCCTGAGGGTTAGACATTTCGTATGGGTGCGTGCATCCCTAAACTGAAGAAATTTATGGACTTCGATCTGGGCACGAATTTCTGCTGCGTTTGAAGATTCAGCGTGTGCACGAGTAGAAAACTGAAGACTCATGATAGTAATATTGGGCTTTGTTTGAGATCTTAAAAAATAGAATTTGAGTATGAGTTGTTTTGGGTATGTGTCGAACTATATCAGAAGTTCAGTTGGTTTGAGGATTTACATGAGTGGTGGGTTACTTATATAGATAAAAATTAAGCTTACACAATACGCTTGGTTAAGGCTTCAATGATACACCTTGAAAATAGTTTTACTGTATTAGGTTTGAAAATTTCGGTAACAAACAAAATGTTTAAACTAATATTAGATTCGGTAGGTATCGTGGGTAACGTGCTGAGTATCACTTCTAAATGGTTCCGATAACAACAGTGATGATATTAATAATTGGTAATTTTATAATAAAATATCCATAGCCATTTTTACGGATATATATATATATATATATATATATATAATATAATTAGTATGCACAATAATAAATAAATTATTATGAATGTGGATGACAACGACGCGCACAGTAGCGCACAGTAAATGAAATAATTCGAACGAATTATTATGATATAGGCCCCACCAGTTTTGTTTTATTTCTTTTTCCTTAAAGAAACTGCAATAAAGGAGCTCAAAAAGAGCCTAAGTCTCCATCACACAAAATGCTTTTAGGCCAGTTTTTATAACATAAATAAATGTTAGATAAAATAAATGTAAATGTTAGGTGCATAAATGAAATTTTGATTGTTAGTAGTCCCAAGTTATTATGTATGAGGTTCTCTGCACTGATTTAGATTGTTAGTAGTCCCATAGTTATTATATTCCCATAGCAATAGGTATCTCGTACTCATTTTATTATTAAGTATGGGATTTAGATGTTTTTATGATAGGAGTGTCTGGATAACTGAGTCTCCTAAAGGAAAACAATCCCACGGTATAAAAGAAATATTACGTTTATCATAACAATTATAGTTTATATAAATTAATCAAACACTTACTTTGATTATAATTGCTTGAACGTTTCCTTGGCTAGAACCTCGTGCTTGTCTAGAGCTTCGTGCTGATAACGTGTTATAAAACTTAAGAGATTGAGATCAAAACTTCCTTTATATATCTTTCTCTATTCTTCTCTTCTATCACAATCATATTACATCTAATATTTCTCTTGATTAAAACTCAAAAATGAACTTGAAAGATATGAAACAAAGCTATTGTTGTGTATATGTTAGAGCATTGAATGAAGAAGATGTGTGTCCTATTTACAGTGAAGCAATTCGTTTTGTCATCCACATTATTTGATTTGTCATCCACATTATTTGAAAATAATGATTCACAACACTTTTGTTATTTTGTCATCCAATATTATAACAATATATATATATATATATAGAGAGAGAGAGAGAGAGAGAAAGTATAATGTACTTCACGGCTTAACGTATATTAACGTACGCGACCAAGACCAAGTATATAACGTGCGTGATTACATTTTTGACCATTTTAACATGCGTGATTATACTTTCCATGCGTGATTATCACATCTCATGCGTGATTATCACCAAATAACTGATCCCATGCGTGATTATCTGTTCCATGTGTGATTATAGCCCTAATCTGACGGTTACCATTGACGCGTACGTGAAGTATGATAAGGGCTTTTGTATGTTAACCTTTCTCTCTCTCTCTCTCTATATATATATATATATATATTCCGTTGGAACCACCCTTTATTGCGAGAACCAATGTGAATACAACAAAAAATACCTAAAAATAGCTAAAAAACACACAATTTTTTTTAAATATTTTTTTACCTCAAAATCGCTAATTTTAGTACAAAAAAAAAATTTCTTTTTTTGGCTACTAAAAGTAGCGATTTTGATATAAAAAATATTTTAAATTTTTTTTTGTGTAATTTTTTAGATTTTTTGGGGGTTTAGTTTTTAGCATTTTAGCTTGCGTGGGGGTGGGGGGTGGAGGGTGGAGGGTTAGTTTTTTTTTTTTAGGTTTTTTTTTTTTGGGGGGGGGGTAGGTTTTTTTTTGGGTGGGGGGGGGGGGGTTTAGGTTTTTTTACGTTATTTTTTAGGTTTTTTTGGTGTGTTCACATTGATTCTCATGGTTCTCAGTTCTCACAATAAATGTGGTTTTCAAAGAAACTTACCATATATATATATTTTTTGAATAGCAATACGAGACCCATTTTATTATCAAACCAAATGGTTCGCAGCAAGAAGCTATGAGACCCAATTACAGTACATCAAAGTTTAACTCAAAATTACAATATTACTAACAGTTTGTTCAAATTCACCATGAAAAATATATCCAACTCTCCCAAGACATCGGTTGCACCTTCGATTTATGCTTCATTCATCGGAAAGGTTCCTCTTTTATTTCTTCAATCATCTTAAATACTTCGCCACTGTTTCCTATAAATATCTTTTCATTTCGATTTTTTCCATATGAACCATGTTGTCAACAGGAAAATTGCGTGCACCATCTTCTTTCTTTTCTTTGGCCAGTTATAATCTTCTAGTGCATCAAAAATCTCACCAAGTGTTTCCTGCTGTGTAATTGTTTATGCCTTGACCCACAAACCGATTTGGTCCCATACTCCTTTTGCCTCTCTACATTTTACTAGAGCATGATTTGGCATTTCTTCCTCCCGGTCACATAGTCTGCATGTACCCGATGGTATCGGCACTCCTCTTTCTCTAAGTTGCGTGGCCGTCGGTATTCTTCCTTTTAGCGCTCTCCAAACAAATGTACTACATTTCTGAGCGGCCCAATTGTTCCAGAAGTAATTATCCGCCGGTTCGTTTAAGTTTAGATACCTTGACAATGTGTTCCTTATACTTTTTACCGCAAACTCTTTGTTTTCTTCTCCTTTCCAAATCCAATTATCGCTCCCTTCCGATACTCTTGTTAGATTTAAAATTGCTAATAATTCCTCGGCTTGTTGTTTTTCAGCTTCTGTGTTCGGGACTCTCGACCAAGCCCAATCCCAAAGAATACCTTCATTAATCCTCTTGTAACAGTCTTCTACTTTAACTCTTTTGTTTTTTGCTAGATCATAAAGCAAAGGAAACCTATCACGAAATGGAATCTCGCCAATCCACACATCTATCCAAAACATCGTTTTGTCACCGACTCCTACTTTACTAACAAGATATTTTCCAATCTCTACTCCCCTTTTTGTCATATCTTTATTTATTCCCACAATTGTTTTCCAAATCCCTATGTGATATTTCTTCAATGGTACCGCTGAAATTCTTCTCTTGTTGTTATGTATTGCACCTATTACTTTTGACCATAACTGTTGTGGCTCCGTTTTAAACCGCCACCACCACTTCACCAATAATACTAAATTTAGATCCCTTATGCTACCTATTCCAAGCCCCCCAAACTTCTTATCTGTTACAATTTTTCCCACTTTATCCACCTCATCTTTTTATTTGTATTACTTCCTCCCCATAGAAATTTTCTCCTTATTCCTTCTAGGACTTTTATTACAGCAATCGAACATTTATACAAAGAGAGATAGTAGTTTGGTGGACTTCCTAATACTGACTTTACAAGGACAGCCCGCCCAGCAAAAGATAACATTTTTGCTTTCCAATTTGATAGCCTTCTATTAAATGTGTCAATGACATCTTTCCAATTTTGAATCCGATTCATATTCGCCCCTACTTTTAACCCCAAATAAGTAAATGGAAATTTACCTGGCTTGAACCCGAAGCTTGCCGCCTTTGAGATAACCTCTTCCTCCTCGACCCCCACTCCAAAAATTTGGCTTTTTTTCGGATTTACTTTTAGTCCGGATATTAAGTAATAACATCTTAATATCCTTCTTAGGTTTTTTTATGTTGTTTTCATCCCATTCACCCATAAAAATTGAATCGTCCGCGAGCAATAAATGAGTCTTTGTTATTCCTTCCCCCGGTAACTTTACCCCCGAGAATATTCCCGTAGCTTCGGCCTTCACCATCATTACGTGTAGTGCTTCTATTGCAATTATGAATAAGAAAAGGGAGAGGGGGTCCCCTTGTCTTAATCCTCTTTTGTATTGGAATTCACCGATTGGTGCCCCATTTACAAGGATCGATCCTCTCCCGCTAAATAAAATCCCCATTACGCAATTATTCCATTTCGAAGGGAAGCCCATATGCGTTAAAATAGAAATAAGGAATTTTCAATTTAACGTGTCATAGGCTTTCTCTATATCCGCCTTGAATACAAATATATCCTTTTTCGTCTTCTTCGCCCAACCGACAATCTCATTAGTTATTAAGGGTCCATCTATTATATTCCTACCCGATATGAAAGCCGACTGTGAACTCGATATGATGCTATTTAAGACTTTTTTCACCCGGTTTGCCAAAACTTTGGATATTATTTTATTGACTACTCCTATTAATGAAATAGGACGAAAATCAGAAAATACTAGCGGATTGTTTACCTTAGGGATAAGTGAGATAAAGGATGAGCTACAAGAATGATGAATCGACCCGTGAGTATAGAATTGCTGCATCATCTCCATGATCGCCAATTTCAACTCCTCCCAGTATTTTTTTATTAGTTTGAACATCATCCCATCAGGCCCTGGTGCTTTGTCACCGCCTCACTCCCATATTGCCTTCTTAATTTCCTACTCTTTGAAGTGCTCCACTAACTCAGAACTTTCATGATCCGTCAATCTTTTAAAACCTTCCATACCAATTCTCGGTCTAGAAGGTATTAGTTCCTTAAATTTATCTTTAAATGCCAACATGAACTTATCTTTGATTACGTTTGCATCTGTGACCTAGTTACCTTCTATCCATAAACCATTCACCCTATTCCTGATTTTATGGTTGTTTACTACTGTATGAAAAAACGTTGAGTTTTCGTCTCCCAAAGCAATCCATTTATCCTTGATTTTTGAATCATATCCTTCGCTTTTGCTTCGTGCCATTCCTTTACCGTTCTCTTAAATCCTTGCCATATTTCTATTCCCTGCTCCGACAGGCTTCTTGTCTCTGCTTCTGTCTTGATTTTTTGTATGTTCTCATTTGCGGTAGCCAGTTTTTCTTCCTGTTTCACCTTTTCGCTGATTCTCCATCTCTTTAATTCATCCTTTCTTGCTTTAAACTTTCTGCCCAAGCACTCATCCTTAAAGATTGAATCACACCCTTTGTTTAAACCTCTTTTTACCGCTTCGCCAAACCCCTGATCTTCCATCCAACTATGAAATACACGGAACGGAGTTGGTCCGAAATTGTTCACCGCTGTTGTTAGTATTAGAGGACAGTGGTCCGATACCTCTCTATTTAGCGCTAATAGAGTCGCATCTGGCCACCTCATTATGAATTCTTCACAAACAAGTACCCTATCAATTTTGCTTAGATTTCTCCCATCACCCAACATAAATGTATACCTCCTTCCCCCATGTTATACTCTTGTAGACCCGCACTCATGATAAAATTATTAAAACATAGTGCACCCCCACATCAAATTGTGAGTTAAATCTATCTTCAGGAAATCGTACCTCATTGAAGTCACCCAGTAGGATCCACCTGCCATGAATTGACTGTTTCAGTAATAGAAATTCATTCTACATTTGCCTTCTATTACTTTGTATCGTCGACGCATATACATTCACCACAATCATATACTCTTGCTCCCCTGTTACTTTTCCTTTGACTAAAATAAAATTTTAAGATAATACTTCAGACTCCTTTTAGAATACCCCTGGACTCCATATCGATAGCAGCCCCCACAATCTCGCATCTGCATTCACTTTGATGTAATCCATCGATGTGTTATCCCAAAACCTTTTTATTATTCTTTCTGGTATATCGCTGAACTGAGTTTCCTGAATTGCTACAAAGTTTAAGCCATATTTTGATAACAGACCTCTGACTGCTTTTGCTTTCCCCACCCCTCCTGCCCCTTTGATATTAATGGTAGCAAAATTCATTGTGAACCTACTTCCTCCTGTTCCTCGACAATCGTCTTCCTTATCAGATCTTCTTTACCATTTAAGTTAACGAATACTGATGTTCCTACCTCCTTAGTCTGCAATATCTCGTTGTTTAAATCCCCCACTAGCTGCTGCTCAACTGGTCGTAATCCGTCTGTGTTTTG
The DNA here is from genome assembly GCA_030545235.1 of Helianthus tuberosus. Lineage (NCBI taxonomy): Eukaryota > Viridiplantae > Streptophyta > Magnoliopsida > Asterales > Asteraceae > Helianthus > Helianthus tuberosus. The sequence continues at coordinate 9,002 of JARYGA010055670.1, forward strand.
GGTGTCTTCTACAAGGGTTTCGCCTGACTGCGACTCTTCTTCCTAATCAGAATTAAATCCGTCTTCCGGTACCGATCCTCCACCATTTTCATTGAACAAATCGTTAATTATTTCTTGAATTCTCACATCCTTCTTGTTTTTTCTTTTGACTTTTAGGGGAATCTTTTGGCGATATTGAAACCTTGTACTCTCCGTCACCTCTAAATTTATATCAGGAAGTTTTCCTTTATTAATTTTCGAATTGGGCTTCAGGTTTTTGGCTCTTGCCTTAGCTAGATTAACTCTCTTTCTTTTTTTTATTTTGGTTGTTCATAGGCCCACTTAAGTTCCTATCACTTGATCCATTTAATCCGGGCCCATCTTTAATAATTTGTTCGGCCTCACCACCCTGAGTTGGATTATCCGTGTTGACTTGTAAATTGCTACCCACCTTTTTGGAACCGTCAAACCCATAATTAATTGCATTATCGTTCCCCATGTAGCCTTTCTTGGGAATACTATTCGAGCCTGGTTCGGTTTGTACTGTCGTTACCTCCCCCCCTGATTTTCTGTCTTTTCGTTTACCTCCACCGACGACTCTTCCTCTTCCGTCTGTGTCTTTGATTTTTCCGGTGAGTCTGCCGTGTTCTTCTCAACCACCATTTTTTCTAGCGAGTCTATTGAATTATCACTGTTTTCTCCATTTTCCTTTTCATTATGGTTGTTATCATCTGAATTCTTTGTTGGTGCCACAAGTGGTGTTCTTCTCCTAATTATGCACCCTGGTAGCCAGGGTTCTTCTACCTCCGAGATCCATACTTTAAACATCTGATCTTTCCACTTGACTGGTAGTGTTTCCTTGATACAGAACCCGTGATCGACCACAACACCTACTACATCGAATTGAAGGTTTAGATCGAATTTATCTGCTTCAGAGCTTTGAACCACCCTTCCGTATTTTTCCGCAATTACATTCAAGACATCTCCCATCCATAGCTGAATAGGTACCCCCTTAATCATTAACCATGCGATTCTCTGATATGGTAACAACTGCCCTCTCCAAACTTCTACCATATGAAACCAGTTCCTCCAATATTCCTCTTTGTCCCTCACAAACACCTCCATATCCTTAGTATATTTAAATGTAATGAGTACTCTTAAACCCCCCAAGTAGCGTATTGTTCCATTATCTAATCTTAGCTCTGCTACACATTTATCCGCATCCTTTAAATGTTTTATACTATAATATTCGCACACCACCGCTTTATTACTCCAATCTTTAAAGGCTTCTGGTTCGTTTCCACACCTTAGTGTGTTATCCTCGTTTGTCTGTACTTTCTTCCCCTTTACCATATCTGCATATGACATACCTTTTTTGATTCCTTGTTGGTTATCTTCAAGCCTGACATTCCTGACTTCCGGTTTAAATCCCTCCTTCCTTGCCCAAGTTTCTTGTTTCTTCTGGATTGGTTTTTTGACAATTTTGATAAACCTTGCCACCTTAGCTTTGACCCTCCATCCATAGAACTCTACCTGGTTCAGAACCTTGGCCACCTTTTCTCCGTCTTTAACGTTTACAAATCTGTGGAAATCGAAACATTTGCCCCACTTATCCCTTTTCCTTGCAATATAGGCATCCACCAGGTGTCCGAAGTTCTTGTATTCTAACCAAAATTCTCCGTCCGATACCTGCGGATGTATGTTGGAAATATAGAATGTTATGGCATCCTTCCCCGTATATTGCTTATCGCTCGCCTGGTTATTTTTTTCATTGCCTTGATACCTCTCCCCGAATTTCAAACGGTTGTTTCCCACACCTGAACTTTCACCTATTTCCCTCCCCATCTCGACGGCTGACAGGACCACCAGAAAGACTCTAGACGCGAATGGATGAATCAATCGACCTATTAGAATGGAAGGTTATATCAAGACTGCTACCATTAAGCAAATCGATTAAACCTCACATGCTAATCTATCTCAATCTTCATTGTTGAGCAATCAAGACGACTTCCGGCGACTGTTGGTGTTTTCGTCAGAGTGAGAGAGGAAATCTAGTAGGTGTTGGTTTACCATATATATACGAGTTAAAATAAGAACCACTACGAGTTGTGAAAACCGTGAGAACTTTTTGATCCCGCACGAGTTGGGCCAAAAATTTTTTACACAAACATAGATAAAAACATTATAAACACATCTGTAAAAAAATTAAAAAAAAAATTGGTACGTTCACGATTTTCATATTTTTATCTACGTTTTGAGTCTGTCATGGTGCGCGGGTAGTACCGCTAGTTATATATATTATACAAATATGTCTTAGGATTCATAATAACTTAAGGTTATATTATGCTTGTTGTGGATTGTTTGACAACTTAAACAATTTAGTGATTTTAGTGACTAATTAAAAATCTGAATTCAAATCATGCAAGTTAATAAATTCTCAAAGTATACAATTGTATATCGTTCATTATATCTATTTGACGTAGCCACGTCAGCCACTCCAATTCTCATCCATACGTTGTGGATTGTACGAGAACCTAAACAGTTTAGGAATTTTTGTAACTAACTAAAAATTTGAATTCAAATCATGCAAGTTAATAGATTCTAAAGTATACATTCGTATATCTTTCATTAATTATTTTTATTTCAAGAAAAATGGAAAATGTCACAAATTTGAATGCTCTTTACAATTTGATGTAGCCACGTCAGCCACTCTACCTCTCATCCATATTTACCCTCAAGTGTTAATAAATATCCAACGGTTGATTTGCGTACAATCTTTTGTATTAATGATGAGTTTAATTTCAAATGGTGCAAATGGGTCTCCGCAAAGGTTAACATTCATAGATGGAGAATGGATTTGAATAGACTTCCTACGGCTGAAGCTCTCGCTAGAGGGAATGTCCAGATCGATAACACTGTGTGTTCTTTATGTTTGGAGGAGGAAGAGACCGTTGACCAAATTTTCACTGCTTGTCGAGTGGCAGCCATTGTGTGGAACGAAATTAGTTTATGGTGCAAGATTCCTGACATATTTGCCTTCTCGCCTAAAGATCTTCTCGGATTTCATAACGATCTCCGTGTATCGGAGAGAAAGAAGGACGCGGTTCCGGGCATTATTATGATCGTATGTTGGAGCTTGTGGAGAGCTATGAATAACGCTAAGTTTTCCAACGCGTTGGTTAAGATAGAGAACATTGTTAGTGAAGTTAAATCATTGGGTTTTCTTTGGTTTGTAAATAGATCGAAACATAAAGGGTTAGATTGGGGGGAGTGGTGCTCTTTTGTAAATATGTAATGTGGTTTCTTTTTGGGTCGGCCCGGTTTGGGTCGGCGTTGTTGGGTTAATGAAAGTTACTTTTAAAAAAAATCTATATATATACCGGTTTACATCACTATTATGCAATACGTTCAAACACCCAACACATCTTAATAGTGGACTGGCACAGTATTTAGCGTCCAAAGATTGTTGACCACTCTCTTTCTGGCCTTGATACCCATGGCGCAATATTTCGCGTTCAAAGATTGTTGATGTGTAAATGGACATTAACCCACTACACATAGTTTTAAATGAAATAGCTAGAGATCTATGTGACGGAGTAACTTTCTGACTCTCGTGCGGCAGTTAGAATGCTCCTAAGTTAAGCCTTGTGGTTGGGTTTGGTTATGTATCGCAGCGGAAGTCTTTGTTTGAGTAAACACGAGAACAAGTTTTGTAGTTCAATAATACAAGAAAGGTGGCGTTTATATTACTTGAACAAGTATTACAAGTGAGAGTGATTACAACAAGTTGGGTGGTTACAAATAAGGCCACTTATGCCTATTTATACTAGTGCCTCATGTCTAGATGGTTCTTAATTTAGATCATTCTTTACATAATATCTATCTTTGATATCTAGAGAATTCCTTCATAAATATCATGATATTAGTTGAGATTCTAGAGGGTTCCTTGGGAGATTTTTATGGCTGAATTTCCAGCCCATTCTAGAGAGTTCCGCAACTTTGTAGCACGGTCTTTGAGGCCAGATTTGTGTAGCATTCTCCGGAATGTTCCAGTAGCCCCTAGTGTGCCTTGAATAGCGCGGAAGGTTCCGGAATCGCGATGAAAATATCTGATTTTTAAGCGGGACGTGACATTCTCCCCCACCTAAATTCGTAACACCCTCGTTGCGATTCTTGGCTATCCTCGGCATCTTTTTTGTAAGTTGTAAAGCGGATATGGTCTCTCCTTTTCGCACTGGTTTGGTCTCTAGATCGGCAATGTATACATGTTTGTTTTTGGCCATGTACATGGTGTTTGTAAACGGTACTATGACGGCTTTGGTTTGACGGAAGAAATCCATCCCAAGGATGATGTCGTAGTCGTCTAGAGGTACTACGGTGAAGTCTAGCCTTCCTGACCACGTCTCGATACTCGTTTTGGCATTCCATGAGTGCCCCTGTATTGGCTCGGGATTTCCATTGGCTCCTTTGATCCATCCTTTTCGAAATGTGATCGGTAGACCAAGTCTCGTAGCCTCTTCTGGGGTGATGAAGTTGTTGCTTGCCCCTGTATCGACGAGTGCTTTTCCGGGTTGGCCATTTATCTCGATATGCACGAATCGAAGTCCTTTGGATCCTTCACTTGCAGTGTTGTCTGTTCTCGTTGGTGGGCAGGTTTTGGTTTGCTCACATTCCGCCATCCTTAAGCGTTTCCATCATATGCGGTTAAGGCATTGAGGACTTGTAATTGTATTGATCCCAAGTGAGCCTCCTCGGTTCCAGCGGGTTCTTCATTAGCCTTTTCCATCGCGTTAAGGCTATTCTTCTTTGGGAAAAAACGTGGGTTATGTGGCCCATCGTATATCAGACAGCCCTTATAGGGTTCGTTGGCCAGTTGGAGTGGTTTCCGGGTACCTTCTTTCCGGAATTGGTTGATGGGTTTGGATCCCCCACCTTTTGCATTATTGGTTTCCACTTGCGTGGACTTTGATCGTGTTTCAGTACGATCATGTAAGGATTCGGCAGCAATGATGGCTGATGATAAGTCTTGAACGTTACGACGTTCGACTTCGTTTTTCTCCTAATATTGTAAGCCATCAATAAAGTATGCGAGCGAGTCTTTGGGCGAAATATCCGGAATTTCAAGCATAAGTGTTGTAAATTCACTTATGTAATCTTTGATAGTGCCCCGTTGTTTGAGATTACGAAGTCGAATTCTCGCTTCGTACTCAGCATTTTCCGGATAAAATTGCCTTTTGATTTCTTTAGTGAAATCAGCCCAAGTAGTGACGAAGCACGTACCTTGCTCGATTTCTTTTTTGCTTTCGTCGCCACCATAATGCAGCTGTGTCTTTTAAGTAAAGTTGCGCGGTTTTGATCTTCTTGGCATCATCCGTGATGTCTACGCCTTCAAAATACTGTTGAATTTCCCAGAGGAAGTCATCCACCGCACGGGCTTCTCGCTTTCCAGTGAATGGAGTTGGTTGCGGGACTTTGACTTTCATGGGAACAAGGTTGCTTGTACCACCGGCTCCGTTTGCAACAGCTTGCTTGAGGATATTGAAGTCCATTTGCAACTGCTTGAAGCTATCATGGCAGCCTGCAAGCTCCTTCTCTACATTGATTTTGAGTTAACCCAACTCGTGCATAAACATTTCTTTCATTTCATTTCATTCCGTGCTATAGCAATAGCGGCTTTGAAAGCGTCCTTCATCTCGTCGAAATCACTACTCAAAGGCTCCAATTATTGTAGTGATTCAGTGACGTGTTCCTTGAAGGTGTCGAATTTAGCCCTCAGAGCATCAGCATTGTTGTTGTATTCGGCCATCGATGTTTCAACGTCTTCAATTCGTTTATCCAGACTTGCAACCAAGTCTTTGGACATTTCTCGGGTCTTTCTTCCACCTTTTCGAGTGTCGTCACGTCCACGCGTTTCGTCTCCGGCACCCGTTGTATGTTGCATCTTTTCTATTTCAGCCATCTCCAATGGATCGAATGTTGCTCTGATACCACTTGTCACGGAGTAAATTTCTGACTCTCGTGCGGCACTTAGAATGCTCCTAAGTTAAGCCTTGTGGTTGGGTTTGGTTATGTATCGCAGCGGAAGTCTTTGTTTGAGTAAACACGAGAACAAGTTTTGTAGTGCAATACTACAAGAAATGTGGCGTTTATATTACTTGAACAAGTATTACAAGTGAGAGTGATTACAACAAGTTGGGTGGTTTCAAATGAGGCCACTTATGCCTATTTATACTAGTGCCTCATGTCTAGATGGTTCTTAATCTAGATCATTCTTTACATAATATCTATCTTTGATATCTAGAGAATTCCTTCATAAATATCATGATATTAGTTGAGATTCTAGAGGGTTCCTTGGGAGATTTTTATGGCTGAATTTCCAGCCCATTCTAGAGAGTTCCGCAACTTTGTAGCATGGTCTTTGAGGCCAGATTTGTGTAGCATTCTCCGGAATGTTCCAGCAGTCCCTAGTGTGCCTTGAATAGCGCGGAAGGTTCCGGAATCGCGATAAAAAGATCCGATTTTTAAGCGGGACGTGACATCTAGCTATTCTAGATATTTTTATCTAGTTTCTCAAAAACTTTTTGTCAAATAGTGTGTTTGACATATTTAGTTAGTCTCTGTAACCTTATTTCAAAGGGCCACATCTGTTTGACTTGAAAATTTTAAGTAAACATTATGTGGTATTTTCTTTTCGTTACTATACTCTTAATGACAAGCATATTGTGAATGTAGAGTCATAAAATGTCATATTCACCATTTGCACCATTTCTCTTTCATACAGACACAATTGTCACATTAAATAATTGTGGAGTTACATTGCCATGCCAGGGGACAAACTTTTGATGTTATTGTTTTGGATTTTGTTTGAGGCAGTGATTTAGAGAGCTTACAACATTTCTCCTATGTCCTAGGACAACGAAACCCTATATAGTTCTTTCTACACCAGTGACATGCTTAAAAGTAACAAATAAAATGTAAATAAACACATACTAGTTTTAAGGTAAAAACTACATCTACTATCTACGCACGTTTTAGGTAAGCGTACCTATCGAAATAGAGTATAGCTAAGAGAAGTACCCAACTATCAATCTAAGGACAAGGAATCTATTAACCTAACCTCTTTTGTAATATTCAACCTATGTAACTTTTATGATTAGAGATAATAAACCAAAACTACTAAATTAAAGTGTATGAAATCAGATATAAGAAAGATAACCAGTTAGGACCAGAATCCTCTCAATACTTTTGCAAAACTGTGTGATTATAGAATTTATGAAAAACTCATCACAGTAGACACCAGTGATGAGGATGTAGTGTTAAATAGCCATTGCCCTCTCTGGATGACTCTATGTCTCCGAATACCTAAGATATGGACACAGTGGTGTCTCTAAGAATTCACGTACCCTTTTTAAGCTTGAAAAATGTGCCCATATGCTTTAACGATAAACAACATAATTACGAAAATGACAAAAATTGTAGTATTTGATAAACAATACAATTATGATAATGACAAAATCATAGTATTCTAATGAGTTACATACCGTAATAACTAAAAGTTAATATCTAACCAATGATTCGTGCAACCCTCCTTGCATTCTTCCGCTCGTTTCCATTTTTGACGTTTTTGCCACCCGGATGCTTGTTTAGGAGCCATTAATGCCTAAAAATAATAATCGATGTTCAATTAACAAGAATTCCATACACTGATTCCTCCACTGATAGCAACGATACGTCGTACGCGGATACGGGCAACATGGTTCTGATGTTAACAACAATTAATAGACTAACAGTTTAACAACTAACACTAAACCGACGAACGGACCTTTTGAGTTCTGAATCTTCTGATCGATGTTCTTATTCGTGTCTCTGATCGATGTTGTTCTTATTTACGTCTCTGAATCTTTTGTTCGCAACAGCCCGGGCCTAGCGATTCAGCGAAGTTCTGATGTTTGACTGTTTGTTACTTTGATGAGTTTGTTCGTCTCGTTCTTTCAGATTCCAGGAGTCCATGAAATTGCCGTGGTGTGTTATAATTTTTATTAAAATCATATGAGTATTGGGCCAATAAACCTAATGTGTAATGGGCTAAATTATAAACCATTAAAAAGATTGATAATGGGCCTATACTGGAATTGGTATGTGGTTACAATTTAAAAAAAAATATATATATTTATATATTAAATTTTTTATAAAAATCTCATGCCTCTCAAAATCACGGGCCTTGTGCGGAAGTCCCCCCTGCACAACATCATAGTCGGTACTGTATGGACACACCTAACTATCCGGTTCTAGGTATAAGACATTTACCACTTTTACAACTTCTTATATTGTTCTAGTAAAATAAATTAACGAACCGGGCGAATTACTATTTTATGCTACTCAATTTAAAACAAACCTTAACAAACTTCTAAACCTTTTTAATCAGATTCTTCCCATATGTGACCCATATGAGTAACCAACCCTCGAGCAAGCTTGTCTTTTACAACTAAGTTTTCATCCCTAGACTAATGATCGATATAAAGTCTAAAGATAGACAAAACAGATCTAACATGCATAACTTCATAGAAAGAACTAAATCATCCACACAAACTCATTCAATCATCAATACATAGCATACAGATTAACACAATCACAAGTTCATCAGCAAATCTTAGTAAAAACACACTTTCATAACAAATTCATCCATGCTTCACAAAGTAATAAGATTCATCCTAACCTAACCGGCTATAGAGCAGTTAGCTACTCATAGAAATAACTAAAACACAAGATTTCATCAAATATATTATCAGATCTAAAAGAAATTGACAATACGAAGGGTCTAACTCAGTAAGGATCGATATCTCGACCTCCAGTACGTTATTCTTCCTTGAATTCTCTTCCCGTTGATCCTCTCTTGAATCTTTTCCCTGTTACAACCTATTTTCGCTATGCTTAACTTCCGAGTTCGCAACTTAGGGTTTAGTCGACATATCTTTTTATTTATATGGTCCAGGTATGATATGGGTCGGGTATGATCCGGGTCGGGTACGACCCGCACGCTTTCTCTTGGGTACTGCTCATAACTTTGACACGTCATAACTAGGCCCACTAGGGTTCATTATCATGAGGCGGAGTAGGCCTATTCTTGGCCCATGACTCGTAACCTTTCCATACCATACGGCTCTTACGGTCTTCAAACCGACTGGTCCTCTAATGTCTTTAGTAAAGCTTTCAATGTAACCTGGAAATCTGACATTTCAACTAGGTATCTGCAAATTACTTAGAAATGAACATTTAATCGATTCAAAGTTAAATTTACATTAAACAACTATAAGAAAATTCTAGTTTTAGACGTTAGAAACATGTTGTCTTACTCACACACTAACCAGCTTTGTTCGGAAAGGGCGTTTTACATCAATTAAGTGAACATTAAATTTCTTAAGCTACAATTGTGTAAGACCCTTACTGTTATTTAACGGTTTTCGTACAGATTAAGGAAATAAACATGTAATTATGATTACATGTACATTGAAAAATACGGGTAAATTAAAACTTTTACAATTTAAAATAATACTCCATAATGTGATTGAGTTCATCGTTTAAAAATGACGACGAAACAACGTGCGGAAACTTCATTTTGATGTGTTCGGTTCTTGTACGCCGCTTGATCTTCATCCGGGTACTCCTGATATTCACCTGTGATCAAAACCAACTTAAAAGTTTGTTTTGGTATCTTAATAGTTTAAACAAGCACTAAGCATTAAACAATAAGTAAAATCACATTTCGCCAACTTCTGTGTCTCTCGCGGGACGCGAGAGACTGGGCAAATTCCTTCGTGGGCCGCAACCCGCATCGCGTGGCGCGCCCGCATTAGTATACTCCCTCGCGTCGTGCGAGGGTCACCGTTTTCCAGCAGATCCGTATCTGGACCCGCATTTCTACCCAGCTCAAGTTTTTAATCAAAAAACAACTTCAATTTGCCATAACTTTTGATCTAGATGTCCGTTTTGCGTGATTCTTTTTCCTACGCGACCGTAAATAAATTAGGGACCCGTTTATCCTCTTTATTCGCATCAAAATCCGATTTATAAGCTAAAGGCTTATAAATCCTTTTTATAATTATTCAACCCGTTTCGTAATTCATTATCCACACTTATTTCTCGTTTACTATTAAGTCATAAAAGACTACTTTAACTCCCAATCTTTAACTTATACTTGTTACTTAGTGAATTACGCGACAGTTTTCCGAGTTATGCGAGTGATTCGTTTTGACCCGTTTAGAGCGACTTTTATGCTTTTAAGCATCAAACTCGCTCTTCTCTTTTTACACTTCGTATTCCCATTTTAAAATACCTACTTATATCCCATCACAACTATTTTTGTGGTGGATTTAACATAATAAAACAATTATCCAAATTTTACCCTTCGGATGGTCATTTTACGTAAATGACCCATTCTTAGGCATTTAACTCACGAGAGGCTTATCCCTATAACTTTTATGTTTATCTACCACTTACTTGATCATGTTACATGTTCTTAAACAACCTCTAAGGGTCGTTTGCTCAGTTTACCCATCGAGGGCTTTTTGATCAATTTTAGTCCCTCATTTTACTACAAGGGACTTTCACTAATTATTTGACCAAAATATCACTTTTAACTATAATTCTCTTTATGCGTACCTAGCTCGGGTCAACATATTGACCCGTTTTAATACCTTGTCTCAAATTGCTAATCCATAGCATCACTAATCCATAAGCCGTCTTATCCTGTGAGCGTATGTCTCAACAAACGCTTATTAGTCGTTAATTTTCAAATGGTATCAACGTTACCATTTGACCCGTTTGGTCTAAACGACCAAATATTTTACACTTATAATCGAATGGTATTTATTTACCATTTCATTAAGTAACTTGTTTCAGATTTTTCACCAATTTATTTAGGTTTCTTAAATCCGTTTCTTACTCGTTTACCCAACATGGCTTATGCCATTTGGTGCCGTTTTAAACATTGACTTTGATTCATTTATACTTAACTAATTCACCGTTCTACACTTTTTATTCATTTAGGCTTACTTACCAAGTAGACGTTCAAAAACTCATTCATTTTTTTACCTTAGCCTTTTCATGGCTAGTTTACCGTTTTACCTCTATTTACCATTAAATATGGTTTTTATCATTTACATTAGTTCCGACCCGTATTATTTCGCGTCGGAAACCATATCTTGAATATTATCTTTATCGCATATGTGACTTTTAGAATAAGCACGTATTCTGTAAAAAAGTGTAAGTTTCACTTACCTTGCATCCGGTTATGCTCTTTTCCGCGTACTCGATCCGTTTGACCCGCTTCTTTCCCAAGCCTCCACCTAGCTCGTTAAGCGTCAAACTATCGTCATCATTTACAAGGTGGTTAGATTAGTCATTAACAATCACGACTATTCCACCTTACATATTTTCTATGTCGAAACTACTATTTGACTTCATCAGTGGTTAGTTTAACTTTCCAAAAGTTAACTACCTTTGATCACATGATATACACAATTAAGTCTAAATCAACATCATGTTTAGAACCCTTATCGCTTCATATTTCGCATAATTTATCATATTATTCAAATGTACGTTTCACTCGAAAGTTCAACATTTTAGCTTTCATTTAGGCATTTTAACAAACACCTAATGGGCATAATTTTTACACATTTAAAAACTAGTTCATAACTAGTTATTTTTACCAAGATTAACATCATTTTCACATCCATTATATCTAGCATGCATAACAACACCTAGATTCACTTCATAGAAATCAAACAACACCCATTTCATTATCAAAATTCTAGTGTTCTTCATTATCCTACAAAACCCATTTAACACCTAAGTGGGTGATTATGAAGTTCATAATTATGAACACCAACTCATCAATTTATTGACTAGGGTTCGTTCCTAAACATGGATTCACCCTAGTTTCACCCAAACATCAATCATTCAAGCTTGAATTTTGATTTCATAAGTTCATCAAGAATCTCAACTTCGCTAAACATACAAAATTAACATACCTTATGATCCCCTAAGCTTGGTGATCACGATTTTAGTTAAAACCCCGAATTTATATGCATGATTCCTCTTAAATTTGCTCAATTTCATGATTTTAGGGTTCAATGAAGAACTCTCTTTCCTGGGTTGTGAAGATGTCGACCAGAACATACATAAGTGTGTGTGTTTTGGTGTTTTGTTTTATTTAATCAAACCTCTTTTAAAAATGCAGTTTTAGTCCCTTTAATATACAAAGGTTATAAAAAGGTTACTACATCAAGTTTCTTCATTGTTTTTTTTAAAACACTTAACTAACTAGGTTGATATTCCTAGTTACTTAGTGGGTTCCGGGAGTTATAACCCGTTATATTGTAAGTCCCGTTAACTCGGGCTTCTTATAAAATTACTTTTCTTAAAGCATTTATTCTCCTTTTACTTAATATTAGGATTATTTGTTTAAATCCTAATATTCACCGGGTTAATTTTACCACTAACGGTATTTTACCCGTTCATTATTATTAACGTGGTTTAATTACCAATCCCGTTTTCGGGGTGTTACAAATTGTGAGTACCATATGGAGATTCTTCTTGTTATAAGTTATTACTCATCATAGTAATTCAAACATTCTATTTGTCAGCTTTTGATCATTAATGTTGATTTATATATATGTACAATGCCATTGCTTCACCTTAAACTTCTTATTGAAGATCCATAAATAGCATAGTAGTTTTTAACCTATAGGAAGTTTTAATAATACAAAATCTTCTTCAATTTTAATTCATCCATTGAAGTTCTTGTTAAAAAGTAAATGTTTCTGCGTAAGTTCTGGATTTACTATTGACCGTATAAGTGATGAAATCACAACCATAGGACTTTTAATAATTTCCTTTATTTTTCTTCTTTTTATAGGCTTAAGATCATCATTTGTAACATGCATAGTTTTAGAACCGTACTAAAATATACTTTGACCTAAAGCTAAATACATAGGGAAACAATTTAATATACATTTATCAAAACATGTTTTACTTGCAAGGAAATCCGAACATTAGTGATTTAAAGTATATTAAATGCTTTTAATCATAGGAACATCAACAAATCAATTCGTGGGTCAAGAACTGGGCCAAGAATTCAATGGGCCAGTTGATCCGAGTTCATCATTGGTCACGATTTGGGCTCCCGAACACGGCACATGCTTGCATATGAAGATAATCTAACTTGGCTTTGCAACGGGTGGAGAAATGGGTCGCCCAAGACTCAAGATCAAGAATTTACTTCTACGTTTATCTTTTATGTAATTTTGATTAATATTATGTTCCTACTTTATCCAATTAGGGTTAGTATAAGTATTTGATTATTTTTCTTGTTTAGCCTGTTTTTGGTTGATTTCGATAAAAATTGCAAAGCTATAAGTTTGCCGAGTGAATTTTTTGATTCAAATGTTTGAGTTTAATCACAGTGTTTTTATCCGAATTGTTGTCATTGCTAGCGTCAAGTGTTATCAGTGAGAAGAATGATATCATTAACCACCAAATTTCCAGTCAAGGCAGAGGGAAGTTGTGTTCCGATCCCAAGGTTGCAAAGTTGAAGAAACCAACCCAAGGTTAGCGATGAAGATGATGATCATGGGAAGGTGTGTCTTGAGGCTCGCACCAACATCTGTCCAACACCACCATGTTTCAAAGTTTAATTAGAACAACAGGTAAGAGGAGAAGAATAGAGAAAAGTCATGAAGGCCTTGAACGCGGTTGTTCCTGGAAAAGGGTCCTCAGGTTTGGATGATGTCAAACCCCGATATTTTCACGTATTACCAGTGGGCCCGGTGGGGAGTATCGTGACGTAGTTGATATCATCATAGTCAATTAATCACAGTTTAATGCACAGTGGAAGTCTGAAGGTAATAATACAAACCGAAATGAAAAGTATAATAAAATATTACACAACGGTTGTAAGTGGATCCACAGACGGATCTAAAATAGAAAGTAAATATTGTTCAACAGACTTTAAGTATTAAAAGCTTGCAAGACTCTTTAATTAATACTCAGGAGTTTCCAGCCCATTTAATGTAGTACCTGCACTTAATCTTATTGAAAAATACGTCAGTTTACACAAGTAAATACAATTAACTGAATCTTTTAAAAACATTTAAGAAAATTGATTTAAATGCATAAGGAACAAATATTCTTTTATAACTTGGGACAATTATTTAAAATAATCTTGTATACAGATTTACATGTTTGTCGTACGTTCAGGGCCCGGAATAGAAGAGCCGGGACAAGATTAATAGACACACCACTAGTATAAGCCCACAAGAAGTTTCCTCACGTGTGAGATACCGTTTTAAATACACAACTGTCAGGTGTATGCCTACACCCCGTGCTTAAGTCGTGGCTATTTCAAATGAATGAGCCGAGGCCCGAGGATATCCAGGACACGGTCATATTAACCCCCAAATGCTTTGTATCAAACAAAACAGATTAAAATGAGTTATCTCAATGATTTAACCACTAATCGATTAAATATTCAATACCCGACCAGGCGGTAATAATTTACCGTATCCCAAGCCCGTATATGGGAAAATAAGTTAAAAATATTTACCTGAGCTAAATGTAATTTATTCTCAATCGTATTTTCTAATCAGCAAGTGCAGGGAGCTTTGACTAGGCTCCTAATCTGGAACGAAGGTTTTAATAACCTATTAGATTCCTAACGGGTCTTATTTAAGTTATAACTTTGACCGGTTAGTTTTAAAGGAAAGTTTACGGTACGAAACGCAAGATTAAGCGGTGACCGGATTGGAATGTGATTTAGACCCGAAAAGTATGAATACTTGTATATAATGGGTAAACTAAACACATTCTGGATTTTGAAGTAAAAATGATAAGGTTTGATCCGTTTCGGCTAATTCATGCAAACTAGTTACATAAACCGTACCGAACGCGTATATGCATAACGGGTAACCGGATGAGTCGTATACAAGTTCCAATAGTTATTATGCTTAAAATATGTTGTGATATCAGTAGGATATCAACAATTATGCCCCAAATGTATTTAAGACCAATTTAAGTCCCGAAAGGGTATTTTGGTCATTTTAAAGTTTATAAAAGAGGTTTAAACATAAACTGAGGTTCTGGTCTAAAAGATTCTGTAAAAATATTTATTTTATGTTGTTATATCAACAAGACATCATACATATGTGTGTTTAATCGTTTATGGCCAAACTATGCACTGTAGGGGCATTTTGGTCATTTCACATATGCTTTTAAGGTTAAGTTTGGAAATATGAGTTCAAGACTTATACTTACTGTTAGAGTATAAAAATTTAATTTTAAAATCAGAAAGTAACAAGTCTTAGGTGCTAAATATGGTTTTAAACCATACTATGCGCGTAATTCGCAAAAAAGTCGGTATTTTGACGATTTTTGAGATGTTTAAAGAAATCTGAGATTTTGACCAGCCTTAACTGTTTAAAATATTTTATTTAATATATAAAACCATTAGAAAAATGTTTGACATGTAAATGATGTGTAAAACTCATTTTATTAGCGAAAAGGGCATTATCGTCAATTACCGAGTCCATGCAAGAACTCTATGTTATGGTAGTATAAAATTTGACAAAAATTTCCAAAAATTTCTAAATATTATATCATATCAGAGGGTAGCAAGTTTGGTGCCAAAAATTGGGTTTAAATATGATTTATGCCAAAAATGCAATTTAATTAACAAAAAGTTTTGTTTTACGATATCTTGCATAACTTTAATTTGAGACCATAAACTGATGTCAAATTTTTGTGACATACTTATATATCAGTAATATAGCTTTTTGTTCCCTCACATTTTTTTTAAAAATCTCGTTTTAATAACAAAAGGGCATAATGGTCAATTTTAAGCAAATAACGGAACATGCATGTAATCTCTGATTTCTAGGGGACCATGTAGTATAACTTCAGAGAGTTATACTAACATATACTATGGTCACAAAGGAATCCTAAGGCATAGCTAAACTAAGCTAAATCAGGTCAGAACTGAAAGTTAAAGCAAAAGTCTACTTTTGTGACTTTCGGTTACGAACCGAGCTTAAACTCAGAATTGTCGTGTTGAACATGCCTAAACATGTTCTTATATTATTTACCAAGTTATTTAAGTGATAAAATGTATTTTATAGCTTCTACATTATCAGTTATGATTTATTTTGTAAAAACTGACTCGTTTGACTTTTCTGTTAAGTAGTTTGACCCGACAATTGACTAAGTAAACGTGATAATTAGGAGGTGCCCTTTTAAGGGTTTATCACCTACTTAATTACCAACACATAGCAACTTTCAATTTGAATAATGGCTGGACCGTTAGTGATTAATCACCAAGTCAAAGTTTAATTACGATATCTTTGACTTTCGGTCATTAGGCTAATAAAACCTTAACTATAGAAGCTAAGAACACTTACAATGGTCCTTAGCACGAAGCTTAGACTTGAGAAAGCTTCCTAGATAACCAGGATGCTCCAGAGAAGTGTTTGAAAGCTTTAGAATTTGTGGGAGTAAGAAAATATGAAGTGCAAGTGAGAATGCTACCCCAAAAGCCTCTATTTATACTACTTCAAGGCATCCTCTGATCAGTCCAGGTGTTTTGTGATGTTCATAGATGTTACCGTGTGTCCCAAGTGGTTTTAGATACCATCAAACAGTCCCTAGTTTCGAATACAAGCATGCAATGGTGAAGAAAACGCAGAACCTGCACCTGTGCATGGTTTTTGCCAATTTTAGGCCGTCGCGTCGCGCGACGGCAGTTGGGTTTTGGTGTGGCGTAGCGCCACCCCTAGGGGGACCAGCACAATAAGTTTCAAACATGGCAGAATCGACCCCTCGACCTTTTAAAACATAATAACTTCTATTTCAAGCACTTTTAACCCATAAAGTTTATATTTGGGAGATCTTTAGGATATAACTAAACATCGTTAGGTCCGGTTTCGTTAGACGATAACCGAAAACACTAGTTTCATCAAGTTGACGCTTTTAACCCCTTTATTTACGAAAGTTAACGTATTTATATCAAACTATATCGAAACCTCGTGAAATTTTTGTCACTTGTTCTTGAGAGTATAATCAATCGTTAAAAAGCCCTGGGTTCGTTAAAAGGTCACTCAGAGGTAGTAATTTAACATGTTGACACGTTTAACCCTCGCGTCTTATAAACTTTCACTTTATTTAACAAACGGCTTCATACGTTTCACAATTTATTCATTTAAGAGTATAAGCATCGTGTAGGGTTGTTGAAAGGCAAATTTTCAAATGTTGACATTTTGGATCCTTTCACACATATCTTTTCCTTATTTGTCAACTTTGGTCCCTCGAAATCAATTCATTACACGTTTAAAGTCAATGACACGTGTCTTTATTATATTGGACATGATTTTGCGAGGTGTTACATCCTCACCCCCTTAAAAGAAATCTCAACCTCGAGATTTACTGGAATAGATGAGGGTATTTCTGTTTCATCATGGATTCAACTTCCCACGTGTATTCTGGGCCTCTACGGGCATCCCATTTTACTTTTACGATCAGCACATTCTTTCTTCGAAGCTTCTTAACCTGTCGATCCTCGATCGACAAAAGCTTTTCGATAAACTTCAAGCTCTCGTCTATCTGCACGTCCTTATATGACATTGCTAGCGATACATCGGCTAGACATTTCTTTAAATTGCAAATGTGGAATACATTATGTATCCCACTAAGCTCTTCAGGTAGATTTAGCTTATAAGCCACACTTCCGACACGTTCGATGATCTCGAATGGTCCTATGTACCTTGGGCTTAGCTTGCCCTATTGCCAAAATGCATCACCCCTTTCCAGGGTGACACCTTGAGTAGCACTTTATCACCTACCTCAAATTTAAGATGTTTTCGCCTTTTATCAGTGTAGCTTTTCTGCCTATCACTGGCAGCTTTGAGACTATCACGGATTTGGACAATCTTATCCGTCGTCTCGAGGACTATATCAGGTCCTGACAGTTGGGTTTCTCCAACCTCCGCCCAACAAACTGGCGTTCTGCACTTCCTTTCGTACAAGGCCTCAAAAGGCGCGGCTTGGATACTCGAATGATAACTATTATTGTACGAAAATTCAATCAAAGGAAGATGGTCATCCCAACTTCCACCCAAATCAATAACACAAGCACGCAACATGTCTTCCAAGGTTTGATTCGTACGCTCACTTTGCCCATCCGTCTGAGGATGGTAAGCAGTACTGAAATTCAAACGAGTGCCTAAAGATTGCTGAAAGCTTTTCCAAAAATGAGATGTGTATCTTGTATCCCTATCAATGATAATAGATACTGGCACTACATGGAGAGATACAATCTCATCCACATATAGCTGGGCTAGTTTATCGGAGCTGTGCGTTTCTTTAATGGGCAAGAAGTGAGCTGACTTAGTCAGCCTGTCGACTATAACTCATATCGTATCATTCCCATGTTTCGTCTTTGGTAACTTAGTAATAAAATCAATAGTTACCATTTCCTACTTCCAAGTGGGAAGTTCAGGCTGTTGTAGTAATCCTGACGGCTTTTGATGCTCGGCTATAACCTGTGCGCATGTCAGACATTTAGCCACATAAGTGGCTATAGATTTCTTCAAACCTATCCACCAGTAATTTGCCTTTAGATATTGGTACATTTTATCACTGCCCGGACGTACCGAATATTTAGAACTATGGGCTTCTTGAAGGATTACATCTCTAAGTCCTCCATAAATTGGAACCCAGATTCGACCATTTAATCTAAGGATTCCTTCCTTGCCATAAGACAATTGATCGGAATTTACACCTAACTTCTCATTGGGGAAGTTAGTTTCCAAAACAACTTCCTTCTGAACAACTAGCAGTCTTTCATTCAAGATGTTCCTTAATTCGATGCTTTTGGCATTGATCCTTATAGGTTTGATCCTTTCTTTTCTGCTAAGTGTGTCAGCAACAACATTCGCTTTGCCCGGGTGATAGCGAATTTCACAATCATAGTCGTTCAATGTTTCCATCCAACGACGTTGCCTCATATTGAGATCTTTCTGGTTAAATAAATGTTGAAGGCTCTTGTGATCCGAATAGATCACACACTTTGTTCCATAAAGATAATGCCTCCAAAGATTTAGTGCAAATACAACGACACCCAATTCTAAATCATGGGTGGTGTAATTCCTTTCATGCACCTTCAATTGACGGGATGCATAGGCAATGACCTTGCCTTTTTGCATATGCACACAGCCCATACCTGTGTGTGATGCGTCACAATAAACCACAAACTCTTCGACTCCTTCTGGCAATGTCAACACAGGAGCATTGCTTAATTTCTGTTTAAGAATCTCAAAGAATTCTTGTTGCTTGGGACCCCAATCAAACTTTATATTCTTGCGAGTTAACGAAGTTAGATGTGCAGCAATCCTTGAAAAGTTTTCAATGAAATGCCTGTAGTATCTTGCTAGACCTAAGAAGCTGCGAATCTCTGTGGGTGTTTTAGGTGCTTGCCAATTCATAATCGCTTCAATCTTAGCGGGATCCACCTGGATACCACGCTCGCTTACCACATGTCCAAGAAACTGGATTTCACGAAGCCAAAACTCACATTTGGAAAACTTGGCGTAGAGCTTCTCTTGCTGTAGAAGTTTAAGGATACACCGGAGGTGTCTTTCATGATCAGCTTGATTCTTGGAGTAAATAAGTATGTCATCAATGAAGACAATGAAAAACTTGTCTAGATACGGCTTGCAAATGCGATTCATGAGATCCATGAATACTTAGTGACCATATCATGTTCTGAATGCGGTCTTGTGCACATCTTCGGTTCTGACCTTCAACTGATGATATCCTAACCTTAGATTGATCTTTGAAAAGTAACTTGCTCCTTGAAGCTGATCGAACAAATCGTCGATCATGGGCAATGGATACCTATTCTTGATTGTAACTTTGTTCAGCTCACGATAATCGATGCATAGACACATCGAGCCGTCTTTCTTCTTCATAAATAGAATGGGCGCTCCCCAAGGAGATGAGCTTGGTTGAATAAAACCTTTCTCTAACAAATCATCCAACTGTGTTCTTAATTCTCTCATTTCTGTCGGTGCCAACCGATAAGGAGCTCGTGCTACAGGGGCTGTTCCTGGAATAATATCGATCTTGAATTCCACTTGTCTGTCTGGGGGTAAACTAGGTAACTCTTCAGGAAAAACGTCTGGATAATCATAAATAACAGGAATGTCTTCGATCTTGGGCTTTGGCTCATCAACGGTCACCTGTGCCATGCAAATGACACAACCTTTCTTCAAACACTTTGATGCCTTAAGCATAGATACTTGTTTAGGCAATCCATACTGTGTATCTCCTTGAATTGTAAGTGGCTCACCATAAGGGGTCTTAATGATAACTTGCTTCTTGTCGCAGGCAATTTGGGCTTGGTTGTGAGATAACCAATCCATGCCTATAACTATATCGAATCCTGCAAATTTCAACGGAAGCAATGACAGCGGAAAAGAGTGATTCCTAATGGATATAAAACATCCATCTAAGATTGTCGAAGCTGTCTCTATGGTACCATCGGCCAATTCTACCTCGTATTTTATATTTAGAGTTTTAACAGGCAGATTTAACAGTTTACAAAATTTATTGTCTACAAAAGACTTATCCGCACCAGAATCAAATAAAACTCTAGCATATACATCATTGATGAGGAAGGTACCTGTTATAACATTATCATTCTGAACTGCCTCCTGAGCACTCATCTGGAAGACTCGAGCATTGGTCTTTTTAGCCTCCTCAGTCTTCTTTGGATTTTTCGGGCAGTTAGTCTTTATGTGCCCCTTTTCGTTGCAACCATAACAGGTTGCATCCTTCATTTTCTTACAATCCAAAGTTTTATGCTCCTTAGACTTGCAGATCCCACAAACTCTAGGCTATGAATGCGATTGCGACTGCGATTCGAATTTGCATTTTCCTAAATGGTGTTTCTTGCAGACTTTACACTTGGGCTTCTCCCCTGTCTGCTGGGTATCCTTTCTAAACCCAGAACCCTTCTTATGCTCAGAGTTCCCCTTTCGTTTTTTATCAGAGCGATGAAAACTCTCATCCTCCCGCTTCCGCTTTCCTTCATCAGAAGCTTTGACAGACTTGTTTCTGACTGCATCGAGTGTGAGAGATAGAGACAGATCCACCACTGACCTGTATGTGGTAGGTCTGGATGCCTTCACATTTCCCTTGATTCCTGGAGCCAGGCCTCCTATAAAACGTGCTATGCGCTTTGGTTCCGGTGTGATCAAATGAGGAACCAATCGGGACATGGTATTGAAGCTTGTAACATACGCCTGACAGCCCAAATTCTTCATGACCAGAGTCAAGAAGTCAGTCTCGATTTTCTCTACCTCATGTTGAGGACAGAAGTTTTCCTTAATCAGTGCAACAAATTGATCCCAAGACAAGTTATAAAATGGGATCTTCCATGTGGCTTGGATTAACGACCTCTACCAAGCCAAAGCTTCACCTTTAAATGATTGTGAAACAAACTACACAATATCCTGTTCCGCACAACCACTGATATAAAAAACAATATCCATCTCATCGAGCCATGTCATACAATCAATGGCTCCTTTTTCTCCTGTAAAGTCCCTTGGCTTGCAAGAGACGAAGTATTTGTAAGAACAGGTTTTGACACGTGGCTCCTGATTAAGCACAATTTGTTTGGATGGGATACTTTTCTGATTTGACGAATGATGAGAATCGTCCTTATGAGATGTATGTGTCTTGGAAGGTGGTTTTGTATGAGGTACAGACTGGGTCCTAGTGCGAGTACCACTTGGTTCTTTGAATTGTCTATCGATGGCTCTAGTAACAGCATTGTCTATCAATGCTTGTAGGTCTGCACCAACTACATTAATTCTGGTGTTATCATTTCTCTCCCTTGGGTGACTATTAACCTCTTGAGATTCAGCCATGTAGCTTGACTGCTATATAAAAATGATGACAACAATTTATTCAGAAGTATATTATGGAATCTTCATTTTTGATGATTCATTAACCATGGTAATTATAAACTATATTGGTTAATTTGATAATTTATTTAAATTTTTCATTCAATTAATCCCAGTTATAAACTATTATGGATACTAGGGTGGCACGCAAAAGGCCTAGTCACAAGGACAGTTTTAATTTATAAACCATGATTTCATAGGATCGAGGCATTAAGGTTTGAACATAGTTTGTTACCTTTCTTAACAGGGAGTTATAGACTACCACCGTCATTTTTCTTTTAGGACAATAGGTATAGCCCGTAGGCACTTCATCACTAATGGATGTTTACAATGAGATCATCTCAATTGATGATATAAGCCATGATTTCATAATCATTAGGCTAGGTGAGGAATTTGGAAGAATCCATTATAAAGATGACAAGTGTGATTTTATCGCACCACTTTTGTCAGGAGTGCTAACATGTTTTCAGATGTTAAGTTGTTAACAAAGATTTATTTTCTTAAAAAGGATTTACCATAATGGCCATGTCTTAAAGTGACATATAGGCTAGGTTTTACCTTTAAGATTTTATTGAATGGTGGATCAATTATAAATTGGAATGATATTTTGATTTGCTTTATATAGTATATGCATATATAATGACAAATAAATTTTAAAAATGAAACATTCCATAATTTGTAAGAAGTACATAGCTTCCCTAAACGGGACTTTAAATAAATAACTTGTCCATACAGGGACTAAAATAAGAAATACAAGTCTACGCAGGGACCAAATACATAAATAAAATGTCCACGCAGGGACTTAATCGAAATTAAAATTAAAAAACAATTAAATAAGGATTTTTAATAATCCCTATTCTTCTTCCCCTTTATAAAGCTTGCCAAACCCTTTAGTAGACCGCGGCGGCGGCTGCTGCTGCTGAGGTGGAGGAGGTGGTGGGTATTGATACCTATATGCAGGGTACCTAGTTGGGTACGTAGCTGGAAAGGGTCCAGGGTAGAGAGCATTGTAGTTTGCTGCCTCGATGTACGGGTTAATGCTAGGGGCATTGTTGTAGTTGTAACCCGAATAAGCTTGCTGCTCGAACGGGTTGTACCCAACTGCACCTGGGTATGATGGAATTGGGTTTTCATAACCCATGGGCAGTAGTGGTGGTGCGACTGGTGCAGAGTCGACGTCAGAAACTGGGTTTGAAGGCCCAACCATTTGCGGGTCTTCATACAACGACGGGTAGTTGCTGTTGTGGGAGTGTTGGGAGGTGCTGAAATGGAAACCCCCACGCACGGACATCCGTGCACCTTTTCTTCGCCTCGGTGGTTCTGGAGGCAGTTGCTGCTCTGGCGCTGACGGCGGCGGTCCCGTGACCGCCTGAAAATGCGGCTCCTCAGAATGGACCTGTTGGTGTGGTGGTGAGTTGCGGTGAGGGGGAGTATACTCCCACTTGTATGAAGCCCATCTTTCGGCCCAAATATCAGGGCCCCTGTAAGGCGAACCATGGAAGGATGATCCGCTAGATATATCAATGGGATGTGTGGGCGTCCTAGATGGCGGCATCTCAGGATCTGGATCTTCGTCCACATCCATGTTTTGGATTTCAGGGAAATGATCAGCCGGTCCCAAAGGGTTTTGACCCTCTGGTTCTTCTATCTGGTTCATCGGGTTGAACCGGATTTGAAAATACGGTGTCGTGTTCTAGAATGAATGGTGCGAACCCGATCGTTGCAGAGGAATGAAAGAATGATGTGAATCATGAGGCTCCTCATCTTAATATGGCCCGAACGAATGGTGGTAGGACGGTGAGGAACTGAGTGAGACTGAGCGTCTTGCGGGCTCCAAGTAGGTTCTCCAATCTTCGTGAGGACTAGAGCTGAGTGTTGCTAATGGTGTACGCCGGTGAGATGGTCCGGCTTCATGGTTGTTTCTAATCAAAACTGGAGCTTTTCATCTTCCTCCTCAGTGTAACACCCATAAATTTATTTAGCGATTGCCGTAAATAATCACAAATTACTGAGTATTTATATTTAAACATTCATGCTCAAATATGGGTTTATTAAAACTTTTCTAAACTTTGAAAGCAAAACAACATAGTGTAATTTAATTCATCGTTTTAGAACAACGACGAAACATCATTGCGGAAGCTTCGTTTAACGTGTGTTCGGTTCTTGCTCGATGCTTGATCTTCATCCGGGACTCTCGACATTCACCTGTGATCAAAACCAACTTAAAAGTCAATTTTGATAATTAAATAACTAGTACAACAAGGAAGATTGGGTCAAATAATCGAATTAAACAAGGAAATCAGGAAAATTCCAACATTGATATCTTGATCCCAGAAACAAAGACTTGAAACTGGCCTCCACCGTAACTTACGGTGGGCACCGTAAGTTACGGTGGAACCTGGTATAAAATACCCCCACCGTAAGGCAGGAGGTAACTGTCGTAACGCTTTCAGCCCCCACCGTAACTTACGGTGCCCACCGTAAGTTACGGTGGCCCCTGTATCAGACCCACCTATTTTGCCGTTTTTGACACGAAAACTTTCGTATCTTTCAATCCGCTTGCCCGTTTGACCTACCGTTTCTTCCTACATGATTGTAATTTGATCCTCCATCAAATGGAGTTAAAATCCATCATCCTACATAATAAATTTGGAGACTTCTAAGCCTTCGACTCCTTGTCGTTTTACCGAATTTTAACCCGTTTATGCATTTTATCAAACAAACATAATTGTTTAATCCTTATTTCACATGCACCTCTTCAAATTAATGTTATCTACCATGTTAGGTTCAAATCACAGGTTTCTCACACAATTTAAATACGTTTTCGCTCGTATGCTTATTTTGACCCGTTAAGGGTATTAAAGCACTTTAGAACTTGAACTCGCTTTCATACATTTCTAGCATCTTATTCCTACATTTCTTATCAAGTAATCTTCCACCATAACTATATGTGTGTTGGATTTAATGTGGATATCTATATGTTCCAAATTTTACCCATCGGATTATCTTTTCACGGGAAAGGCTCATATAAAGTCATTCGACCCAAGAATTTACATCTTTCACTATCTTTTCTTATTCTAAGCATTTATTTAATCATAAAACTCATTTCCGAACCTCTTGCAAGGGTCGTTCGTTTGAATTAGCTTACAAGGGCAATTTGGTCAATTTTCATCCTTTCTTTACTACAAAGGAACTTTTAAATACTTGTTTGACCCAAAATCCGACCTTTTAACTATAATCTTGTTTATAAACCCATGTGCTTCTAGAACACCATAATCATAACTCAATTTATTCAGTTTACCTAAAAGATAACCGAATAGCTATATTTTAACCTTGTCTAACTCTTTTAGAATCTCAAGTTCTACATGATGAGTTGAATCATTATACATACCTGGCTCGGATTAATATATTGACCAGTTTCAATACCTTGACTTAGTAGCCGCTAAGCAATAGCGATGTGCGTATCCATTTGATATTTATTCCTATAAACATGTAACTCGACAAACCATTAGTCGATATTGTCAAAGGGTGACTGTAACATCCGTCAATTTTAGAGCTATAGGATTAACGACCCGCCGCCCGTAACTTGTGGTTATGTCATGAGCATATTGCGTTTTCTTGGTTTGATATGTTTGACACATACCATGTATTTATGTTTATCTTGAATCACATGCTTGCTATGAGGAATTGTTCAAAACTTATCTTTTGTTATGTACGTACCAAACTTGTATACTCGCCTTTGCTTTTGCATTGAACTTTATTTTAAACATGTTACAGGTTGAGGATGATGATGCCATGAAATGAAGTAGCGTTGATACCTAGATACACATATAGACGTTTAGATTAAATACGTTGTAAAAAAGTCATAATTGTTGTCGTATTGTTCTTTTGTATTTAACATGTTGTACTTCAAATTTCTTGTATTGTAACATTTATTTATGAAGGAAATCAATTTATCTTTAATTCTATTGTCACAATTTAGCGTTATGATGTCTCGAGCAATCTTCACACTTCGTGTCATCCCGATGTTTCCGCCATTGGTTGGGGTGTGACAGATTGGTATCAGAGCCATAACTATAGGGAATTAGGTAGAAATGCCATGCTTTTACCTAGTCTATAGTTTTTAGAGCCTTATTCGTATGTTTTGCTTGAACAACTACATGATACTTTATTTGTTTCTTATTTATGCTATTTTAGACATATGTATCACTCGTGAGAAATATTCAACATGTTATTCTTATGCATTAATGCTTGTCTTATTATGTGTTAATACTTGCTTCATTATTCGATTCTTTACGTGTTACTCTAAACATATTTCTCTATGTGTTAATACATGTTTTATCATTTCGTTATCCAAGCACCATTCTTGATATGCTTTCTTATGTGTTTATACTTGTTTATGTATTTCCTTTGACATACACTTCCCTCATGCATTGTACTTTTATTTTAAACCCGACAACACTCATATTACAAAAAAAGAGACGACTTCACCAAAATAGGCGTGAAACCCACAATTTGGTGAATGACTCTCGATCTTTCTACCTTTCTTTCTTACACGAAATTCACCACCAAGTTAGGAGTGAAATCCACACCTTGATGGAGAAATTCAAATTTCAAATTCTAGTGGACCCTCGCCAAAGTGTCGAAATTAACTTTTGACCCGACGAGTACCAACCACACTTAGGATACTAAATCGCCAAGTTAGGGGTGAAACCCGCACCTTGTCGACTAGTTCCACTCCTTGATTTTCATTAATCCCGCCAAGTCTCGAAATTTCAATTGAATTGGGGACATGTAGTAACTGGAAGGGTAAATACCGTCAACCGACTTGTCGGCGAGAGTATTTCACCTATTAGGCCAAAGCATGCTCCTCAAGTTCGAAAGACTTTTCGACTACTTTGATTAGTCAAAGGTTCTGTTTTGGAACCATCCGAATTTTAATCAAACGTGTTTTACTATTTATTTTACGCGATGCAATCTTTCAAATTCGAATTTACTTCCGATATTTTATTCTCACACACACAACATATTGAATCTTTTCCATACATTTCTACATATGCAAGATTTCATGTAATTTAAATTCATATTCATTGTAATGACAAGTGGAGACATATCCTCGAGATAGGAGTGATTTCCTTACCTTGATGATTAACTCCACTCCCCTTTCTTAAGACGACCTCACCAACGAGTTAGGGGTGATTCCCTTACCTAGGTGATCGTTACCAAAACGTCTCTTCAAAATATCTTATAATGCAAACTCGATCATGTTTTATACCTAACTTATTTATCATTATTCAAAATACATACGTATACGATTTCGAAATACATTGTTTTATCAAGCATACTTTCTATCCTACAACCTATTTTTACCTAACTCACATACACGGATTCTTAACTTATCTTAAACGTTTTACTACACAAATTTCCAAACCTTACGAAATGCTACCTATCACTTTAATCGGTCAAACAAATCTCTTGCCCATGAACTTCATATTCGACTTAATCACTAAAACGCACTCATGATATATATCACCAAACTAAAGACTTTCATTCTCAATCGGAGGATCAAACCAACCTTTCTTTTACACCTATAAGATCTTATGGATGTTATGTGATCGTTTTACCAAAGATTCTTTCACATCAACAAATCATTTGTTAGAACTTTTAACAATCACAAAGTCCTTTTGCTAAAATTCTTTTCTAAGGATCCTCGTTTTCACAAGAACCCCCTAAATTCATAACTTCTTGTTTAATGAAATGAAATTACTTTTGATTGAAAACCTTTTTTTTTTACCAATTCACCAAAACACGTGGGCAAGAAGACTTCTTGGAGACCGACCATCCTTGGACTTCGTAAACTCTTTTAAAACAAAAGTAGCATTTCCATTATTTACAAAATGCATTAAGCTTAACCAATGAGTACCTTATGTCCTTTTACATATGCAACTATATTCTACCTTTCACCTATAATCATTCGTATTTACATACTTAACCTTTTGGACGATCCTATACACCTAAATCCGTGATGTTATGCCTATACATATAATCGTATTCATACTTATACTCATACGTTTCATATTTTACTTATACTCATACGTTTCATGACTTTACCTATACTCATATATTGCATGTTTTCACTTATACTCATACGTTGCGTGCTTATACATATACACATACTACTCGTATGTGTTATGTCGATACACATACTTGCGTGCTTATTCATACCTAAACTTATACTTATGCTCACACTTTCATTCATACTCATGATCCATACATTCGTACCCATACGCGAGCGTAATCCGAGTGATTCGCTTGCGTGGGTCCCATACATACTTAAGCATGGACTTGCTTACATACTACATTCTTACACGTGCACGTTCTTAATTTTCAAATTATGGATACCCTAATTCATACACAACTAGTACAAGCTATACGGATCAGGCGACGATCAATATAATCACGGGTGCACACGGGATTATAGTGATAGGCGTATGAGAACCATAGAGTGTACTACTGTGTATGGTAAGACTCGGAACGTAACATGACACCGAATACGGAACGGACGTAATGTGGTCAAAACATGGTGGATACGCTGTTGGTACTTCCTATATATAAGTGTTTTCACCATGTTACCAAGTTTCGTAAAACGTGCCATGAGAAATTCAGTGTTTTGCAGACCTTTTGGACCTAATACAACTTCACACAACTGACAAACGCATTATATCTGATTATCCATGACGAGACTTCATCCTAAACACACTACGTTCATCTATCCAACACTTATGCTATTCTCATACTTGTGCTCTTTAAGAGTCATTCGTTCATTTCATACTCGAATGATTCTCCTTATCCTTTTAATTCATACAAACCTCGATCGCAATCAGGCTTGTTTAAACATTCGAGTCCTAACTTGCCACGTTACCTATAAAATAGTCTTCCTACTCTAGTATATCTTTAATGCCTTATTTAAAGTGCCAAACCTTCTCGTTTCACTCAATAAACAATCTTCTACAAATGTGATTTCGTTACCACGTTCCATCAAAATACAAACCGTTTGTCAACATTTTCTCTCTTAATACGTCACCTTTTTAAATACGTCGCCAATTTAAGTTACTCAAAGTTGTTAGACTCACTTCACCTGTATACGCACCTACATATTTTCAACTATGTCAGACACCTCAAATTATTTTAGGCAATGAACTCACTCACAAATTTACCTTGTTGTTCTCCAAAGTTTTGTGCCTTTCAAAATACTTCAAAATTTTCAAGTCTCAAACTTTTACTAAAGCTCTTTAAGTCCACCTCTTGAATAAATTTCGGGACGAAATTTCCTAAAGGAGGGGAGACTGTAACGCCCCGCGTTTTCATACTTTCTATATTTAGAAACCATCGTTTGTAAAACTATTTTTGGAAACTTCGAAGTCTTGTAATCGTTCTTTCATTAAAAGCAATGCAAAATCCGAGACTTGAATCATGAATAAAACTCGTATTTTGTTACAAATATGTTAAACACACTTTATAGATGCTCGTATGTTCAAACCGTGAATCAATTGATGTTTAATTTTTATTCTTGGAAACTAAGTGCTAAACTTGTAATTAATCTAAACATATGCATAAAACATGTTTTGAACGAGAACGACACTTGATTTTGATACTCATGCGTTAAATTATACTTGGTTTATACTCCTCACACTTGGATTTACCTTAAATTATGCTTTTGTGGCAATAATGGTCCTTAAAAACCCTAAAATCACCAAATACACAACTCTAGGGGCCAAATTGTATTTTTTTGAAACTTATGTCAAATAAACAAAGCCCGGGCGGCCCGCTTTAGCTTACCTGATATCCAATGCGGGCCGCATGGCCTCTATGTTCGCAGAATCCAAACTCAGCTGCTGATATACGCGATTATGGCACGAAATCCCATCTTCTAACCCTCCCCAATCACCATCTAGCCACCTCTAAACACCTCCAATCACCTCTAAACTCATCCACTATAAATAAACACCCTCTCCAAGCATTTTGACACTTTCACAACTCTCTACAACTCACAAATTCACTCTCAAATCAGTTGCAAATATGCATTTTCGGACAGATTCATACACTTGCACTAAAGTGAGCATAACTTGCTCATTTCTCAACGAAATCACTCGATTCTTCTTCCTACTTGCTTGGATAATCATAGGGTATGATTCCTTGGAGAAATCAGACCTGGAAATCCCCTGAAATGTCCACAAACTTTCTGTTTTGTTGCATGTTCTTTCAAAACTTGTTTAAACTTATCAAACTTGTGTCTAACACATCTCACACCTATGTCCTAATGCTTACAACCCCTCTTATGGTTGGTTAAGCTTAAAAACAAGGTTGAGACACTATAAATCAGAGGTTAAAACCTCAAATACTTTCTGTTTTGTTTAGGGTATTTCACCCACAAGTCATGTTCAAGCTTAGTTCTTGGTGTAGAGTGATTATGGAACAACTTGGGTTCTTCCAACATAAAATCCTCACATGATTTGATGATTTCTCTTAGATTAGATTCTTTACATATTTGTTCTAATCATTGTTCTTGACCCTCCTTGGTTGTTTTTACATCAAGTGAAGTGGTGAACATTCGAGGGGTTCCTAAACGGAAGCTTATCCTTCCTACCCCATACATGACATCTATGATAACTCGAGGTGCCTAAATGAAGATCCTAATCTTCTACCTCCTACTTGAATTATTGGACTAAATAATATGTAATACTTAACCTAGATATATATATACACTCATTCGAACCTTTGATGTTGAACTTGTGTTTATATGTTAAAGTAGTAGAACATCATACAAGACCTAAACCTTGTTGTGATTCTTATGGGTGTTCAACCCATGAAAACATTATCATAACCCTTGTGGTTACCAAGTGTCATACAAGTGTTATGTGTTGAAA
This sequence comes from Helianthus tuberosus, assembly GCA_030545235.1. Taxonomy (NCBI): domain Eukaryota; kingdom Viridiplantae; phylum Streptophyta; class Magnoliopsida; order Asterales; family Asteraceae; genus Helianthus; species Helianthus tuberosus. The sequence continues at coordinate 39,918 of JARYGA010055670.1, forward strand.
ATGATTATTTTCACATGTTATTCTCATATCTTATTTTTATGTTGTTTTAAACACCGAATCTCGACTCTAAGCATACTTGAACTTAAACCCTTACACATTCAATCTTTTAACCTCATCAACTCGTCAATAATTGGATAATTGGAAAGCATATGCAAACTTTGTGAGTATACTCGTATTTTCCCCTCTTTACTTTTACCACTTTTGGGGTGTAACATGTTTATCTATCAACAACTTACACATGAACTTTTGCTTAAACACATGAACATTCTTATTAACATGCTTGTATACGTGATGGCTTGATACTTTAAACTTGGATGAATCTTATGTGTTGAACTTATCATTAACTTGTACGAGCCAAACCGTGACATATGTAGCGCTATAGGATTAACGACCCGCCGCCCGTAACTTGTGGTTATGTCATGAGCATATTGCGTTTTCTTGGTTTGATATGTTAGACACATACCATGTTTTTATGTTTATCTTGAATCACATGCTTGCTATGAGGAATTGTTCAAAACTTATCTTTTGTTATGTACGTACCAAACTTGTATACTCGCCTTTGCTTTTGCATTGAACTTTATTTTAAACATGTTACAGGTTGAGGATGATGATGCCATGAAATGAAGTAGCGTTGATACCTAGATACACATATAGACGTTTAGATTAAATACGTTGTATAAAAGTCATAATTGTTGTCGTATTGTTCTTTTGTATTTAACATGTTGTACTTCAAATTTCTTGTATTGTAACATTTATTTATGAAGGAAATCAATTTATCTTTAATTCTATTGTCACAATTTAGCGTTACGATGTCTCGAGCAATCTTCACACTTCGTCTCATCCCGATGTTTCCGCCATTGGTTGGGGTGTGACAGTGAGAATTTCCCCTTTTGACCCGTTTATTTACCTAGTGATCTTCGTCACTTCAACTAAATGCCAATTCCATGTATTATGCTAATTTAAAGTCTACTAGCGGAAATACAAAATCAAGCATAACGTAACGGAATCATAGTTACGTACCTTTTTAAGCATCATTTTCAAACGCGTATTTCCACCGGCTTGTCCACTTGACGATCCGGATTCCTCGCCTAAAGAGTTCAATTCACAATTCGTTTAGAACCCTTTTTATAAGTCTTAACGCACAATTTGCCATAACCATCAAACATGCGTTTTTGTCCAATTTTCAAAATGGGTGTTTGGTGTGTTTTAATTTTGTTTCATGTTATTAAGTTTCAAATTTAACAACATAAGCCCCTCAACTTTAGTTTGGTTTATAACTTGATATTTTGTTCTTTCATTTAATTACAAGACTTGTACTAGGTTATTTATTTCCTAGTTACTTTATCTTGTTCACAACCCGTTTTATTTTAAGTCCCGTTCAATCTCGGGCCTTTTATATACTTTGCTTTCTCAAGGTATTTCTCATCCTTTTAATAAATATTAGATTTATTTATTTAAATCCTAAAATATACCGGGTAAGTTTTACCATTAACTGTATTTTACCCGTCCTGTAGTATTAACGTGGTTTGATTACCAAACCTGTTTTCGGGGTGTTACAAGTCTACCCCCCTTAAAGAGGTTTCGTCCTCGAAACCTTGTTTACATAGTTCCTTTAATTTGGATTAAACGAACTTAATTTCGTTTTTCAAGGCATGCATTCATTCCTTTCGATCTAACATTTCCATTTATATTGACGTGTAAGTCTTTCGTGTGTAAGGCCTCGTAGGCCGTTACTTTTCAGCTTGTATCCATTATCTTTATTGTTTATTCATTTTGGCGGTTAGACTTGTTAGTCACCGGTTACTTCATACCCCGTTACCCGGGTATGCTATTTGCCATCTCCGGCCTTATGTGTTTAAAATTTTCTAGGTCACCTCGTACCACTTATGTTTTGTTAAAACATTACTTTTGACTAAAAACTAAATTCTTAGTTTACGTTTCTTCTTTGTCGTACATCTTTCTCCTGTTTCTAGGACTGTTACTTCCGAGAATCTAGTCCTTTCCGTTATTATTTAATGCAGGGAATTATAACAAATTCCCAAGCTTAACCCCTATGACCCGTAGGTTCTTTCACTTAGCCTCGTAGGCTATTTATTTAGATTTTCACCTTTTTATCCTTTCTAAGGTGAGACCTTTACAATTCGTTTCTTTCTATCTGTGACCCGATGGTCTTTTTGGTCCTGTAGACTTTAACACTATTTATGATCCCGTAGGTTAGGATGATCCCGTAGATCGTCTTTTATCCATGTCATTATTCAACTGTATATATATATATATTTACGGTGTCAAGGTACCATTTTTATCTTTCAATTCTTTTATTTTCTCTTTTGCATTTAGTTTTACCTTGATCGTAGTCTGAGGCTACATTTGTTTTCTTTTAAATTATTCTTCCGACTCTATGACTTCTTCCGTTATTTACACGTCGGTTCGTCTCATTCTTATCGCTATTCAGTTTACGCCTCTATTTCCTTTCAAACCGTTACCTGTGTTCTTTATCTTAATGTTTTAACACTCCAGTTTCACTGGTTTGCATTTTCCTTTCTATACTCTTTCACGACCTATCACATAGGTTCATTGATATTTCACGCTTTCATTATTCAGCTTGCGCTTACTTTCATTTTCAAGCGTTATTCTTTATTAGTCTCGTTTAACTTGTTTGTGTGAAACTTCCTCACTTAGGAATGTCAAACTTCACTCTTTATTTGACCCATTCATCTTAAAATAGTTGAACGTACTTATCAAAAATTTCTGTTTGCAAAATCTTATCATCTTTTCGTCATGACCCATAATCTGAGTCTTTTGACTTTCTAATCCGTGTTCCCGTCTATTGGGTTACGCATATTCTTAAAATCATACCCATCTATCGGGTATCCTTATCGAAGTCATTATCAAAGTAATAATTCTGATATGATTTTAGACTTTGTTTTAACTTATTTGGTCGTCTTAGCGAAATCCATCGCTTTTATTCAATCGTGTCCTTTATTCTTCATTTAATTTGTTCGACTTGTCCGTGTGAAGTTCATCACTTGTGACAGTCAAACCTTTATCCCTATGCCTTAGCATTCCCATTAGTCGGTTTGTATTTTCATTTACCTTGATCCTTGTCCCTTCTCTCGGGCTCGTTATCCTAACATAATACGCTTCCGTCCTCCGACTTACATTTACGTTTACTATCAAACATCTTACTTGTTTGATTCATTTGGGTAACTTTTTAACTCGTCCCATTCACCCAACCCTTACTACATCGGATGTAAATATGTCCATCGTAAATGTTCATGGTACCACGTGTTCACTACTTTCTTGGCCAGAGTAAGCGATCAACACCTGATATACATGACCTTTTATAATTTTCACATTATACCCCATGTAAGTAACGTCTCTATTTAAATTTTCTTGGAAATAATATTCTGGATAGGTATTCTATTCAGGTTTTCCAAGCTTTTAATTTACATATGCAACAATCATTCTCTACATGTTTATTGCATTTTGCTATTTCTACGATTAAATTTAAAATGTGCACCTGGTAATGCTTGCCATAACGGGCTTCTTTTGCCGTTAACCTTGTTCGCGATCACTACGCGATTTAGGTCCTTGATGCGTATGCTCTGCTTGTCATACCTCGGAGCGTTCCTACGTCATATCCACAATTGATTCAATTCTCGTCATTTTCAGATGCGAGTGTCCTTCAACTAGAACATTCACAGAGGTTAGTAATGTCGACATCAATAATCGCCCGCATTATAATACGAGGCTTTCTGCTATACGTGTTAACGCATGTAATTTCATTAACTATATCAATCATGTTAATTGGGGTAGCGTGTATTACGCGATAACCCTATGTGTTGTTTACAACACTTTAATCATGCTAAACCTTTAACATACATGTACTTACCGGATTTGCGATCAAGCCTTGAACCGGACACTAATCTTTATCAAGAGCGTAAGGTTTAAGTCCAAGCATGGTTTTACCCACCATACTTGAATCCCTTAAACCAGGGCTACTTGTAACACCCATAAATTTATTTAGCGATTCCCGTAAATAATCACAAATTACTGAGTATTTATATTTAAACATTCATGCTCAAATACGGGTTTATTAAAAATTTTCTAAACTTTGAAAGCAAAACAACATAGTGTAATTTATTCATCGTTTTAGAACAACGACGAAACATCATTGCGGAAGCTTCGTTTAACGTGTGTTCGGTTTTTGCTCGATGCTTGATCTTCATCCGGGACTCTCGACATTCACCTGTGATCAAAACCAACTTAAAAGTCAATTTTGATAATTAAATAACTAGTACAACAAGGAAGATTGGGTCGAATAATCGAATTAAACAAGGAAATCAGGAAAATTCCAACATTGATATCTTGATCCCAAAAACAAAGACTTGAAACTGGCCTCCACCGTAACTTACGGTGGGCACCGTAAGTTACGGTGGAACCTGGTATAAAATACCCCCACCGTAAGGCAGGAGGTAACTGCCGTAACGCTTTTAGCCCCCACCGTAACTTACAAAATACCCCCACCGTAAGGCAGGAGGTAACTGCCGTAACGCTTTTAGCCCCCACCGTAACTTACGGTGCCCACCGTAAGTTACGGTGGCCCCAGTATCAGACCCTCCCATTTTGTCGTTTTTGACACGAAAACTTTCGTATCTTTCAATCCGCTTGCCCGTTTGACCTACCGTTTCTTCCTACATGATTGTAATTTGATCCTCCATCAAATGGAGTTAAAATCCATCATCCTACATAATAAATTTTGAGACTTCTATGCCTTCGACTCCTTGTCGTTTTACCGAATTTTAACCCGTTTATGCATTTTATCAAACAAACATAATTGTTTAATCCTTATTTCACATGCACCTCTTCAAATTAATGTTATCTACCATGTTAGGTTCAAATAATAGGTTTCTCACACAATTTAAATATGTTTTCGTTCGTATGCTTATTTTGACCCGTTAAGGGTATTTAAGCACTTTAGAACTTGAACTCACTTTCATACATTTCTAGCATCTTATTCCTACATATCTTATCAAGTAATCTTCCACCACAACTATATGTGTGTTGGATTTAATGTGGATATCTATATGTTCCAAATTTTACCCCTCGGATTATCTTTTCACGGCAAAGGCTCATATAAAGTCATTCGACCCAAGAATTTACATCTTTCACTATCTTTTCTTATTCTAAGCATTTATTTAATCATAAAACTCATTTCCGAACCTCTTGCAAGGGTCGTTCGTTCGAATTAGCTTACAAGGGCAATTTGGTCAATTTTCATCCTTTCTTTACTACAAAGGAACTTTTAAATACTTGTTTGACCCAAAATCCGACCTTTTAACTATAATCTTGTTTATAAACCCATGTGCTTCTAGAACACCATAATCATAACTCAATTTATTTAGTTTACCTAAAAGATAATCGAATAACTATATTTTAACCTTGTCTAACTCTTATAGAATCTCAAGTTCTACATGATGAGTTGAATCATTATACATACCTGGCTCGGATTAATATATTGACCCGTTTCAATACCTTGACTTAGTAGCCGCTAAGCAATAGCGATGTGCGTATCCATTTGATATTTATTCCTATAAACATGTAAGTCGACAAACCATTAGTCGATATTGTCAAAGGGTGATAATTTCCCCTTTTGACCCGTTTATTTACCTAGTGATCTTCGTCACTTTAACTAAATGCCAATTCCATGTATTATGCTAGTTTAAAGTCTACTAGCGAAAATACGAAATCAAGCATAATGTAACTGAATCGTAGTTACGTACCTTTTTTAGCATCCTTTTCAAACGCGTATTTCCACCGGCTTGTCCACTTGACGATCCGGATTCCTCGCCTAAAGAGTTCAATTCACAATCCGTTTAGAACCCTTTTTATAAGTCTTAACGCACAATTTGCCATAACCATCAAACATGCTTTTTTGTCCAATTTTCAACATTTATCTTTCATTTAGGCATTTTAACGAACACCTAACGGGTATAATTTTACATATTTAAAACCAAGTTCATAACTTGATATTTTTGCCCAATATAAACATACATATTGATTCCATTATGTCAAGCATGCATACTAATCTCAGAATCATTTCATAGAAATCAAGTAACACCATTTTTGGTAGTCGTGATTCTTGTGTTCATCTTAATTTTACAAAACCCATTTAACTTGTCAATGGATTATCATGAATTTCATAGATTATCCACTCATCCAACATGTTATTGACTAGGGTTAACTCCTAGACATCATATTACTTCAAGATTCATCCATGCATGACATATTTAAGCTCAATTTCAGTTTCTCACAATTAACCTAGAATTCAAGATGAATCAAAACATCACAATTTTACATACCTTATGATCCTTTCAACTAGGTGATCATTAATTTGTGCTTGAAAATCGATTTGGACTTGATTTAAACCCTCAATTTGTGGTTTTTATGAGAATTAGGGTTGGGTGAAGAATCCCCTTGTCGCCCCCTGCTTCTTGATCGACCAGACACCCCAAAATGGGTGTTTGGTGTGTTTTAATTTTGTTTCATGTTATTAAGTTTCAAATTTAACAACATAAGCCCCTCAACTTTAGTTTGGTTTGGTTTATAACTTGATATTTTGTTCTTTCATTTAATTACAAGACTTGTACTAGGTTATTTATTTCCTAGTTACTTTATCTTTTTCACAACCCGTTTTATTTTAAGTCCCGTTAAATCTCGGGCCTTTTATATACTTTGCTTTCTCAAGGTATTTCTCATCCTTTTAATTAATATTAGATTTATTTATTTAAATCCTAAAATTTACATGGTAAGTTTTACCAATAACTGTATTTTACCCGTCCTGTAGTATTAACGTGGTTTGATTACCAAACCCGTTTTCGGGGTGTTACACTCGGCCTCTTACTCTTGGCGGGATTTTGCTTTTGATCTTGTCAAAACAAAAGAAACAACAAAAGACAAAAACCAATTAAGATTAGGATTAATCCTAAGTCCTTTGCCTAGACTTGGAAGTCAAGGAATGTGCAACTGTGTCATTGAGATTAAACACAAAAGGCTAGTGTTTAATTCAGTCAATGTTGGCTCTGATACCAACCTGTCACACACCGATATTTCCACGTATTACCGGTGGGCCCGGTGGGGAGTATCGTGACGTAGTTGATATCATCATAGTCAATTAATCACAGTTTAATGCACAGCGGAAGTCTGAAAGTAATAATACAAACCAAAATGAAAAGTATAATAAAATATTACACAACGGTTGTAAGTGGATCCACAGGCGGATCTAAAACAGAAAGTAAATATTGTTCAACAGACTTTAAGTATTAAAAGCTTGCAAAACTCTTTAATTAATACTCAGGAGTTTCCGGCCCATTTCGTGTAGTACCTGCACTTAATCTTTTTGAAAAATACGTCAGTTTACACTGGTAAATACAATTAACTGACTCTTTTGAAAATGTTGGTGCATACGTCTGTAGACTTCGTTTTGTATCGATTCTTGTACTAGAATTGTTAGATCAGTGCACATAGTACGAGAAATATAGGTTTTATGTGTTAGAAGGTAATTTTGCACGAAATAGCAAGTAGCTATTTCGTACGAAATTAGCAATAGCTATTTCGCACGAAATAGCATTTGCCATTTCCGTGCGAAATTACAACACCTATATATAGAGGTGCTGCCTTGTCATTTGTAACGAAATTAGATTCCGGTACCGAAGTGCTGCCGACGTGTCGATTGATCTGTAAACCTGTTAAATCAATAAACAAGACAATTAGAAGTGTATCAAGCTGTTTTCAAGTCAATTCATATGTTTCCGCCTTTTGAATTGATTAGAATTCTTCTGAACGACTCGTTTGGTCGTGAAAACGATCCTACAAGTGGTATTAGAGCTCAGGAGGAAGAGTTCTTGCCAAAACAGCCTTAAAATCTGATTTCTACACCTTCTTTTCAAAATTAAACAGAATTTTACGGTCAAAATGGTCTGAATTTCACATATTGTGTGCGAAACAGTGTTTTAACAAATCCTTGAAAGAATTGGACTTTAATTCGATCTAAAATTGATAAAACTTGTAATTTCGCTTGAAAAACAGATTGGTCTTAATGATGTCAGCGGTATTTCGCACGAAATTAGCAATTGATTTCGCTTGAAATAGCTATTTCGCTTGAAAAATACTTGATTTCACACGAAATTAGGTTATTTCGTTCCAAAGTGTTATTTCGCTTGACTAATTTCGCACGAAATTACTAATTTTGTTTGAGTTGGAGCTATTTCGTTTGAATAGCTATTTCGTATAAAGTGATTTCGTTTGAAAGTGGTATTTTCGTTTGAAAAGGATATTTCGCACCAAATCGTTATTCCGCACCAAACTGATTTCGCATCAGTGTGTTATTTCGTTTGGAATCTTATTTCGTGTGAATTTACATATTGTTTGAATTTTGTGAATTTTTGAAACAGGTTTTCAAATCATGGAAGAGGAATTATACAATGCGTTTGCTACACCTGTTGCTCCAGTCACGACTGCTGAAACTCTTTACAGTGAAAATGAAACGGGAACTTATCAAAAACCGCCGAAGCTTATGTACATTGAAGATTTTAAGGGATGGCAAAATCGATTTGAGAATTGGGTGCAAGCCTATAAATTTGACGCATGGTGTTCATTAGAGAAAGATTACGAAAAACCGAAAAATGAACGTGGGCTTGAAAAAGCTTTTTGTGATTTTTCAGAGAGTGATAAATTGAAATATACTAGTGAAAAAATGATGATCAGTATTCTTCAACAGGCGATTAAAGAAGATATATTTGTTTTGCTCCAACATGAGGGTACTGCTAGGTCAATCTGGACGGCATTGATTCAAAAGTTTAAAGGAAGTGCATATATGATCAAAAACAAAAAGGCATTATTGAAGAAATCATTTGACATGTTTGTAGCTTTTGATCATGAAATAACAAAAATGACCATTGATAGATATTGTCATCTAGTTTTGGAAATGGGAAGGTTGGACATAAAGAAAGACGATGAGGAATGGGTTGATAAACTATCTGATGCCTTACCACAGCAGAAATGGGGAACTTATTTGTTGATCCTAAAACACATGAGAAAATCTGAAAATATGAATCTGGCACAGTTTATTCAGAAGATTGAAGAACATGAGTTGGATATCCAGAAAACGGCAATCATGAAGAATCCAAATGCTCAACAAGATGTCAGTTTATACTACAGAGGAAACAAATTTG
>JARYGA010055671.1:0-49110 GCA_030545235.1 Helianthus tuberosus
CCAGATGTCCGGCTTAATTTTTAGAGAGAGAGAGTGCGGTGACCAGATTTTTAGAGAGAGAGAGCAGGACCTTTGTGGGTTGGTGATGAAGATGGGTTGGTGATGAAGATGATGCAGTGGGTTTTTTAATTTTTTAATTCTTAGTTTTAGGTTTTTAAGTGTTCAAGGGTAATATAGTCATTTCACACATAGTTAACTGAGAAATTTAACAGAGGTTAGGTCAGGGGACCAACCGAGTTCATTTTTTACAACTTTTGGGACCACGCGTGTAATTAGTAAACCACTAGGACCAAGTATGAAATTTTTGCAAACCACAGGGACCAACCAAGCATTTAACTCTATAATTTAGTTAAAATATTAATTATTTTAACAAATAATTATATAACTTGGAATAATATCGAAGATACGAAGAAACGTAACTCAAAGCCATTAATACTAAGTCAAGACACGACCCGCTCGTCTAATAGATCAAAGTACGTTGTAGGTAGTCATGTTTATCCGAAGAAGCTTGAGTTACGGTGGTTGAAGACGTAAGATTGTGAGTTCATGACCCCCTTTTCTTTTAACTGCTTTCGGTTTTATAACTTCGGGGGTGAAATACATGTTACAACTGTTTACAAACATTTTGATTTGGTATGGTTAGCTAAGGAAGGGTACTGCTTGATCATGTGAGTGGTGGGTACAACACTTAAGGCCATTAATCCTCGTTGTAGGACCGAGGGACATGAGTGATAGATCTATTTTGGTGTAGCGAGCCCACACCCATGTCATGAGGTGACTATGTCTTATTCCCGGAGACAAATTTGCTAGGTTTGAGTTTTCCCGCATCACTTCACACATATCAATGACCTTGCAAACCATTGGTGATCTGTTTTTCCTTGTTGCTTTCATACCAGGAGTTTACAAACATACATACATTTTTTCAATGATTACAAAGGTTATTCATACACACAAACAAACACATGAACTCGCTCAACTTTTGTTGATGTTTTCAAACTACATGTATTTCAGGGAATTAGATGTGGATCTGGCGGGCGTTCGGAAGTTCCAAGTGTGGTTTAAGAATAAAAGATGTCATCCATGATCTTAGGGTTTGGTCAGTGTGTCTTATCCAGGACGAGACACGTCTTCCAAATCCTAGTTTTATTTAATGTCTTTTGTCGAGTCTTTGTGAACTCTTAAACAATTTGCATGGTTTGTACTCGAATTTGAATTTCTATGTCTTAAAATAATGTTGTTGTTATGTTTCTAAATTTATTTAATGGATGATCATCGTTGGTTTTATCATATAGTAGTTGTTACGATTGAATGCAATGATATTAAGCAAGTCACACATAATCACGCTTTCGCAAAATACATGGTGTGACAAACAAGGTGCTTTACGGATTAACTAAGATTTCCTTTATTTAATTTTTTTAGTTTAGGGGAGACAAAGACGAATACACGGATGCGGATATTGATGGAATTCGTGAAGAACAATCAAGTTTTGGGGCAACTTTTATTTTTAGGTGACAAACAGTATTTTAGGTCTCTAAAACTATATTAACAAACAATATATGTGTTAATTTTAAAATATTTATAGTATATCTGACTTATGTTTATGTTATATGAATTTTATTATTAGATGGATTTATTGTTTTGGTAATTATGTATTCAAAATTATTTTTAAAAAAAATTAAAAGTATGACACGCATAAATGAACGTCATAATTACGTGTTATAAATGAATATCATGAACGTATGTCAGTAAAGTGTGTCATAAATGCGCTTCATAAAAAGAAGACACACAAATATATGTCGTATTAGTTTTATGACATACCCTTCAAGGACACGTTTTGGCGTGTCATGTGTGCCCTTTTTATGACGCACATTGTGCATCATTAAATGTGTTTTTTCAAGTAGTGGTAAGGAGATTGGAGAAATAGATAGAGTTCTATTTGCCTCAGTAGTCAAAAGTTTGATGTATGCAATATTCTGTACAAGGCTTGATACTGCCCATGGGTAGGTGTTATTTGTTTTGTTGGATCCAGGTAAAAAGATTGGGAAGCAATTAAGAAAATCCTTAGATATCTACATGCATATATTGTACTTCGAAATTGTGTATAACATTTGGAAATGGGGAGAATGCTTGTTGCTTATATGAATTCTGATATGGTGATATGGTGGGAAATAAGGACAAAGGAGAACATGAAATCTAATTTTGGCTATAGTTGAAAAGATCTACGTAAAAGCTTGGCTTTATGCAATAGTTGACATGAGTTATGATTGGATTCGAAATGCTATTGAAGACAACTAGTTTGAACTTAATAAAGCTAATATTGATGATAATTATTCCAATGTGTTGACTAAATTTTTAGCAAGAGAAAGTTTGACGAAATGTTGCTCGATTGTCGGGACGGCGACAAGGGCGGACCCACATAGAGTGGGTCGGAGTCACCGGACCCCAATGTCTTTTAAAAAAATCAGTAGATCCGGTATGTTAAATTTTTAAGGACCCCATAAAAATAATTAGGTGGACACAATAATAAGAAAAGGAAAGTTGGTGTAATGGTAAATTCTCTTGTTTACTAACAAGAAGTCATGGGTTCAATACTTGTGCATCTTGTATTTTATGTATTTTTTTTTGTGATTGTTTAACGATTTCTCACTATGAATATTAAGTTTAGAAATTGGAATAACATGTAAATCTTTGTATCATTGTATGCTATGAATTTTAATTTAGAATTTGTGACTTAGTTTCTTAAAACTTGAATTTTAAGGTTAATGATGCAAGAATCATGGAAAACTTGTATGCTATGAATTTGAAGTCTAAAATTTTGCATTGTTATCTTTTTCGTTTCGAAAGATTATAGTATTTTTATTGTGTGTATTTTAATGAGTAAATATTATATATTTTAATGAGTAAATAATTTAGAATTTGTGACTTAGTTTCTTAAAACTTGAATTTTAAGGTTAATGATGCAAGAATCATGGAAAACTTGTATGCTATGAATTTGAACTCTAAAATTTTGCATTGTTATCTTTTTCGTTTCGAATGATTATAGTATTTTTATTGTGTGTATTTTAATGAGTAAATATTATATATTTTTGTTTTATGTTCATATCCCCGACCTTAACAATGACCAACCCAAAAATTTTAACATTTTGTTGTGAAAATTTTAAACATCAAAAACAGTAGACCCCATTAAAAAAAATATTGTGTCCGTCACTAGAAAGCGAACCCTTTTTCATAGACAAAAGAAAGTTTTTTTTTTTTTTTTTTTTTTTTTTGTGTTTTTTCGCATATAAGAAAGCCCAACCTATTTACTTATATGGGTTTGTTTATTTATTTTTATTTTTTTTAGTATTAGTGAAAAGGAAAAAGAGTGGTTTTCTTTTCTTTTCTTCTGACGTACATCAACAGGGGAAAAAGAAGCCAATATAAATTGTGATGAATTTTTGTGGGCTTTATTTGGACGCAAGAAACCAAGAATCACAATGGGATTTTTTTTTTTTTTTTTTTTCGGTGGAGTTATTTTATTTGACCTGCCAAAATAGGATTTTTTTTTTTTTTTTTTTTTTTGTGGGTTTTTTTTTAGTTGGAAAAATTTTAGTTAAACGAAGATTAATTCTGCACTTGTTGTTTACTGCTTGTGACGTGGTCGTGTTTTTCCCGTTAGTAATACTAACTATAAGATATTTGATTATTCGCTACTTTTAGGCCCTAAAGTGATCAAATATATACTTAGATGACTTTAATACGGGTTTATATATGTTGCACAAAGTAGCATGGATGTTTAATTGTTACAATTTTAGAAGAATGGTTTATTTATTTGTAGCAAAGTTGACCATTTGTTAGATGGAGCTATTGACATTCTCGTTGTACACATGATTGTGGATGGCTGTTTTGGTATTCTCATTTGCCAAGTACTCCTATGTATTGTTTGTTATTGTTGTAGATGTTGTTAGGCTTGTAAATGAACCAAAAGAATATGAACGGGGCATGTCCGTGTTTGTTTAATGTTTACCAAACAAACGATGGAACACGAACAATTAAACGAACGGCATTTTTTTGTCCGTGTTCGTTCGTTAAGAATAAGATGTGTTCGTATTGGTTTATGTTTTTTCGTTATTAGTATAAATGTATGATGTTATTAGTATAAATGAACGAGCGCACATAAATGAACCGTCATAAAGGAGCCAACACCAATTAAAAGTAAATATGAATGATAATGTCTTGGCCTAAAAATTAATTAAACTAGACTACATTGTAATGAGCGATATTTTAATTTCATAAACTACACTAAATTGTAAGGGGCCTAACAATCTTAAAAGAATATATTAATGAACTAAATTAAACAAACAACATAAATTGATGAACATTAAGAAAAGAATAACTTAAACGAATGTTCAAGGACGAGACATGTATCCATGTTCGTTCGTTTAACTAAATAAACTAAAAGTTTTGTTCATTTATTAAATAAACGAACATAAACAAACTTCCTATCGAACGATCGAGACTAAACATTTGGTCCATTTACAAGCCTATGTCTTGTGTTTGGTGTTGGTGGTGTGTCCCATCGACATAGGCATTTCTGTGTGTAACTTAAATGAAGACAACATATACAATATTTTTTTTATCAACACGTACATACTAGGGTAGCTGAATCACAAATGATTTTATGCATCTTCACATTGATTTTCTTTAAGTTGTGGGACTAAACTCTTCATGAACCTTGTTTATGTAACATTTCAGGGTTAAACTGGAATTAGAAACAGCCATAAGGTTCTTTTTGCAAGGGGCCCGTTATACACACACGCCATTGACAATTTAATTCCACGCCGTTTGAAGTTGTACACACATCATTGACTATCTAAGACCACCCACATTAGAGTTTTTTAGTGGGTGTGTTTTTGGGGTGCCACATCCACCTCGCTCTCTCCTCAAAAACAAAAAACAACTCTATTGTGGATGCTCTAATCCCACATCATATTCAAACGACCGCCGCTTGATGTTGCACCAAACAGTCGTTTGAAGGTTAGGGCTTGCGTCATAACCCTCTTACTAAAAAAACAGCCATTCTGGGGGTGGTGAAGGATTAGTAGGGCCGTGTTGCAACTCAGCATTATTTAACTAGCTAAGGGCTTCGCAGATGTGTCCTTAACTGTTAAATGTTAATCTTTGTGCACTGAGAACTATATAACAGAAATGACAACTCACATATTTACCACCCATTCTGCAACTCCCTACATATTTCTTTGTGTTCCCCAAGCTCTCTCTCTCTCTCTCTCTCTCTCTCTCTAATATGTTCTTGGCAGCCAAGTACATTCATGCATCGTAATCAGTAACAACAAGAGGTATGATCAATTGACAATGTTGATGGACTAATGCAATAGTAACCAGAGTTACATGTTGATGTTCATTTAGTCCACTGCATAGGTCTTTGTGAAGAACATTTTAACAAGAAGAAAAAGATTTTGAGTTGGGTGTCAGCAGATAATATCAAGTGTGTACTTGGATCATGTTTATATAAGAACGAGAAGCATCCACTTCGAAGAACAAAGGACTGAGAAGGACATGTGTTCTAACAAAATATATGTTAATCATATCCATTATAAAATATTTAACCAATACCATATCTTTCTGATTATATTTTGGTAGTTAAAGTGTGCAGGACCGATGTACAAAACAGAAATTATTATTTAATGTATTGTTCAGGTTTAAGTCACACATTATGCATAAGAAAATAAAAAATATTTCCCTTCCTTAAACCACAAATCTCAAACTATTCTATTGAATTTTAATGGCAGATTTTGGATAGGTTTCATGAAAAAAAAATCCCAAATCTAAATTTCGATTTTAGCCCCAGGATCGATCGATTAGTTCTAATGTAATACATATTAATAAACAAAATGAAACCCAAGGGGGGGATAAAAGAGATTTGAATATTTCTTTAATCCAAGATGTAAAATTAGTGATTTATACTTCAGATAAAAGTAAATCTGCTACAAGCATAGTATTCCCATTAATGTACAAAAGGTTTTGATCTTTAAAGAAGGGTGGAACCCTAAGTTCCTTGCATAAGTAAGGTATCAAACAAAAGAACCCACAAGCTAGTTCAAGAACATTGACCCAAATCAGGTTGTACTAATTAGGTTTTCAATCAAATTTATAGAGATTGTGCAAGTAAGATAAACTTGTTATTCATACAAATTGATTGCATATATGAACTTGATAGATTGCTTATTATTAAACAAATCACCAATAATCATAACCATGTTGGTTAATCTATCAACAATAAGTATGAACTTACACACTCAAATATCAATCCAGCTCCACAAAACCATCACTAGAACTTTGCTGCTGCCTGTTGGCTGACCAAGACCTGCATCATCAATGAACCATAAACAACTATAATTAAACCTTAAGTACATGTGACATTGTGATGTATGATCAAATGGTGTTAAAATACTTATTGTACCTCCAATGGATCTAAATGGCTGCACAGTCACCACCCCAATGCTCATGAACATCTGTAAAATCTGGCATACAATTGAACTCAGAACTTGAATCATTTGACACAGCAATATTGTGCTCATAACTATACAGTAATGAGATATCATCTTCCAAAAGTGCCTCCCCAATCTTGTCATTATAATCATTTTGTGACTCAAATGAGTTCCAAAAGCTAGACTGGAGTGTCAAATTTGAAGAACAGCAGTCAACAGGAACACTCTTGGACTCTTTATCAAGCTTTTTAACATTCATTTTCTCTTTAGTCCTTTCTCTAGCTCTTGCTCTTGCCTCTGCCCTTGACTGATTCACAGTAACTCCAGATGTGCATTTTCTTGCTATCTTCTTTCTTTTTCCTTCACCACACTTGTTTTTTCGCCCTTTCGCTTGTTCGTCGGTTTCCAGGAACACAACTTCAGATTGGTCAGTAAGACTTGAAGATGAGCTTTCTTTCTTTCTTTTAATCAACTCATCAATTGAGTTCTTGGACTTGTTAAAGAGCCAATCTAGGGTTTTGCTTCCTTTGTCAAACCCTAACAAATCTTGAAGATAAAAGAACCTTTTAGCAACTTCAATGGACAATCTCACCCTCCTATCTCTAGGCCCTTGAGTAGTGTGGATCTTGCTATGATGATCTTTGTTTGAACCTTTGTTGTTCTTCACAACAGACCAGAAAAGATGATCATTCTCATCACATTCTTCAACCAAATCTTGTTTTCTTGTAGTATTATTCTCATTGTCTGGAAAACAGTCCCCTGAGAGAAATGGGTTGAAGTTGTTGATGTAAAGATCATCTTTTTCATGATCAAGAAAGGGATTGGAAGGAGGGAAGACATAATGACTGCTTGAAGTAACCTGTGGAAAAGGGTTTGAGGAAGACATCATCTCAAGAAACAAGATTTGAAAGAGACATTTATTAATTGTTTAGCATTAGGGTAAGCAAAGCTAACAGTTAAACGTAAACAGTTGTATGAAGCTACTTGCTTTGAAGGTGGAGTGAGCATCTTCCTATAAATAAGTACTTCGACCAATGAGGGAAGGAAGATTGAGAAAAAGGGTACTATCATATTTATGAAGAGCATTTGTTCCTTAAAAGTTAAATAACATACGGAACCTTTATATGAAAGTCATATTTATTTTGATGAAATGTTTGACGGTAAAATTCTGTACAAATGAAACCCTCTTTTGATCCTTGTATTTCATAATATATGTCAACTATACTTTAGTAATCATTCACTAACATAGGGTTCAATTCCAAATGATGAAGATAATACCCTAGTATGCTTAAGGGTTTCTACAATTTGATTAATAACTTAGGGTTTTAGTTAATAGATAAATTGTTTCATTCCAATCATTAGGGATTACATAAAGATAGCAGAGGTAAACGAGCAACAAATTACGCCGTCATCTCATTTAATGAATTTAAGGATGTACTTTACATAGTAAATGTGTTGGTATAAGACAACACATGGATTACATCCCATTTAATTGGGAGTTGACCATTCCCTAGGGGTACTTCTTAGATCCAAGTGAATGTGGAAATTTTTGGTTATTTTGTGTGAATAAGTCCGAAATTTATTATAAATGTTAGATTATACGCACTATTACAAGAGTTTGTATTATTGCAATGGTTCATATATTGTTGTGTTTTATTATAAATGTTAGATTATACGCACTATTACAACAGTTTGAATTATTGTAAAGGTTCATATATTGTTGTGTTTTATGCTAATTATAGCTCGTGCTAGCATTGTGTCTTATGATATAAACACAAGGTGATACAAGATTTTAAAGGGCGCTGGAATCAAACATGGAAATTTTGTTTGTAAGTTGTGGGGTGTGGCTTTGGCAAGGGGTTTGGTGAATCCCATGTGGCATCGATGCCAAAGGGGAACACCATCCCTACCCATTCGACTTTACAACTCAGGAGAAATTTCTTCATCTCTCCGAACAAACACAACCCTCCCTCCCTCCCTCCCTCTCTCTCTCTCGCTCTCTATTAATGGAAGGGTGAAGGAGAACACCATCCCCTCGATGGGGATGGAGGAAAGGTGGTGAGGTGGAGCTAATATGGAGAATGGGTGAAAAGGGATTATGTGCCGATGTGAAACCACACTCAATAGTAGGTCTGGCAAAAGTAATCCATTAAGCTGAGTTTGGGTCCATTTGGGTCATAATAATACGTTTCTGGGTTATTTTGTGTTTAATAACAGTTTTGATGGGTTAAAATGGGTAAAATGATATAGATGAAAAGACTGGAACGGGTTAGTACAGAGTGAAATATTAGAGCAGGTGAAATAAGGTTGAACAACAAATCAAGCGGGTCTTCGAAATCGCATTTAAAGGAATAAGGAATGAAGAATGATGCCTGAAAGTATAAAATTTTCTCTTCTCAATCTAGATTCTCGCATTTAACGGAAATCATCACACTCATAGTCAATTAATCATCTTCTACATCATGTCAAACCCTAGAGGTAAACTTTTTTATCTAATTTAGAAACTTTACATCGATCTCATCTTTGAAAATATGCTTTACACCTCTAGTTTCCCTCAATTTCTTGGTATAGCTTGATCTTAATATTCTGGAAGTCTTCAATGATATTTGTAGCAGATTTTGTATTGCTTATGCCCCATCATCCTTGCTCACTAAATGTTTGTTGAATTGCTTAAACAAAATTGAAAGTGTTTTTCTTCTAATCAATTTACCAGTTACAATGTGAGTTTGAAGCTCAATTGATTGTTGCAGTTATTTGATTTTACAATATGAGATGAAATGTGAGTTTGGGTTATTTGATTTTGCATCTTTGAAGCTCAATTAACTGTTGTAGACTTGCAATTACAATATTCCAGCATTTTGAGTTGGTTTGTAGGCTTTTTAACAGAAAAAAAAAATCAAAACCAAGCCGACCTGAAACCCGTTTCGACCCGACCCTATTATGAACCAAACCCATTTTGACCCGAAACAAACCCACCCTTTTTGGATCGACCCATTCCGACTTGACCCGTATTGACCCGAACCCGTTTCAAACCCCCCCCCCCCCCCCGACCCAACCTGACTCACCTGATTTGCCAGGTGTACTCAATAGCCTAAGTGACAATGGAAATTAGGTTGTATAATTTTTTTTTTTTTGGATAAATGAGCATTGCCCGGTAAATATATTCCAAAAAGAGGCGTGTTACAGGTTTTTAGGGGGAAAAACCCCCCGAAACTCCTAAAAGATGACACCCCAAAACAAGCTTTGGGAACCTCACAAAACGAGAAAGTTTTATAACACCCGACTAGGCTATTAAAAGGATAACTTAGTAGGATACATAAAACAAACTACCACTAGAAAACACAAATCAACAACACCTACTACAATAAATACAAAGTTAATCTATCCAGTTGTAATCTACATTACCGTGATATTATTGTGCCTTTTGCTATCATGGTCCAACGTAAGTTTAAGGTAGTTGAAACTATTAAAAAAATTAAAAAACCCAACCAATGTAGACAAAATCACGGTATATATATATAGGAAGGTACATTTGAGAAGAAAATTTAATTGAGAATAAAAAGAAAAAAGGGTAATTTTGTAAAACATTAAACAATTTTTTCACTTATCTCATTTATTATCATTTTTAAATGACTAGTATCCTCCACATTAACTTTTTTTGCATACACACATCAAAAGTTATCTTACATATTTCGAAATTGATCCTACACGTTGAAATTTGTCCTACACAACTCGTAATTTATCCTACAGTTTAAATTATTTTATTTTATTTTATTTTTTTGAAAAAATATATATATTGAAGATAAGTTACAAAAAATTTAATGTAGGTAGATATTAAAGAGGAAGATTACAAATTAATAACCTATGTAGATTTAACAATGTACCCTACTAGTAACATTAAGTACCTATATTAAATGAAAGAACCATTAAAGGTATTTAAATGGCACAAAAGGCCTTGTCACTTGGACAATTTAAAATATAAGCCATGATCTTATTGGATCGAGGGCTTTAAGGTTTGAACATAGTTATTCGCCTTTTGACAGAGAGCCATAGACTACAACTGTCGTCGTTATGAAAAACGACACAGCTTGGCCCGTAGGCAAAACAATAACATCACTAATGGATGCTTTAATGTGGATATCATATTTGATGATATCAGCCATGATTCACATTATTCATTTAAGCTATATAAAGACTCGGAAGAATCCAAGTATTATGATGACTAGTGTGGTTTCTCAATCCACATTGTCGGGAGTGTTAACATGTTTTGGATGTTAGCAAGGATTTACTGTCTTAAGAGGGTTTTACCATCATAGCTAGGGTGTGCATGGGTCGGTTTGGGTCGATTTTGACCAAAAACGATAACCATAACCGCGATGTCGCTTATTAGATAACCATAACCATAACCGATCGGTTATGGTGGTTATGGTTATTTGATTTTGATGGTTATAGCGGGTCAGTTATGGGTGGTTAACCGTATATTTAGCTTAGCTAAAAGTAACTTAATTTTTTTAACATGGAATAAATTGTTATTGCATATTTGTATATATATTTACATATTATTAAAAAAATACATATAATCTATAATATTAATACCAATTATTATCGAATATTCAAATAAATCGATATGATACATTCCATAAATTCAAATAAACATTCAACCAAAACCACAAAATGATATGAAAAACTCTTAAGTACTAAAAATCTTCAGTAAAAAACATCAAATATTAAATATATGGTGAAAAGCATAAATCCTACAAAGATTTATTACATGTCGGTTCGGTTCGGTTCGGTTATGGTGGGTATGGAAAAAATGATAACCATAACCGACCCACTACTTTCGGTTTTCAAAAAAACCATTAACCGACCCACCAGTTTTTTATTTGGTTCGGTTTTTTCGGTTCAGTTTTGCCGGTTTATTCGGTTATGGTTCGGTTAATTCGGTTTTTTGCACACCCCTAATCATAGCCATGTTCGTCCTGACATATAGGCTAGGTTATACCATTAAGAAGTTCTTTTGGATTTTATTGGCAGATCAATTAAAAATTGAAATGATTGTTTGGACATTGATGTAATGAATATATATATGTATAATAACAATGTAAATTCCAAAAGAAAATTCTCATTAATAGTACTAAGGATTACAAAAACTGCCCTAAACGGGTCTTTTAAATATTAAAGAAAATGTGTCCATGTAATGACTAAAAGAAAACAAGTCCTCGCAGGGACTAATACATAAAGATAATGTCCACATAGGGACTAGTACTAAAAGAAAAATGTCCACGCAGGGACTTAAATTAATTTAACAAGACAAAGAAATAGATAAGTCTTTAATCCTCGTCCTTCTTCCCCTTGATTAGCTTTGTAAGTTTCTTGAAGAACTTACTTGTCTTTCTCTCACCTCTTTCCACCCTTCGTTCCACGCTATTCACCCTTTCTAGAGTTTGGTTTAAGATTTCCAATTGTTGGGGTGGCATTTGTTGTTAGGGGTGCAAACGAGCCTAGCGGCTCGTGAGCTACTCGAGATCGGCTTGAGAAAAAGCTCAAAACGAGTCGAGCCTTATCAAGCCCGAGCAGAGCTTGAGCCTCAAAACAAAGCTCGTTTATTTATCGAGCCCGAGTTCGAGCCTCGCATGTGAAGCTCGTTAGGCTCGTCGAGCCTTATCGAGCCTTAGTGTAAACGAGACGAGTCGAGCCGAGCTTATTTAAACTTGTTTACAAGCCGACCTCGAACCAAAAAATAAGCTTATTTAGTAAACGATCCCGAGCCCGAGCTTCACTTATCGAGCTCGCGAGCTTAAAAAGTCTATTATTTATATTATTTTTATTTAATATACTAATTAATAGATAATAAACGAGCCGAGCCCGAGCCGAGCTCGAGCTTGGGAAATACAAACGAGCCGAGCTCGAGCTTTGAAAACAAAGCTCGAATTGAGCCAAGCTCGAGCCCAAGCTCTCATAAGTTAATCGAGCTCGAGCTCGGGCTCGGCTCGGCTCGTTTGCACCCCTATTTGTTGTGGTTGTGGTTGAGGTTGTGGTGGCGGTGGTGCAGGATGTTGATACCCATAAGTGGGATACCCAGTTGGGTATGCTGGAGGGAAAGGCGAAAGATATAAAGTGTTATGAACAGCCGCTTCAACGTATGGGTCGTAACCGGGTGCTTGATAGTTATAACTCGTAGGTGCTTGTGGTTCGAACGGGTTATACCCAGTCACAGTTAGGTAAGTGGGAATTGGGTTTTGAAAACCCATTGGTGGTGGTTGTTGCGTGAAGGTGGCCGGTGTGGTGTCAATCACCGGCACGGCATTTGAAGGTCCACCCATTTGTGGATATTCAGGAATAGGGGGATAGTTATGTGAAGATTGGGGCGAGCTTATGTGTGGCCCCCCACGCACTAACATGCGTGCATTACGCCTTCTCCTTGGAGGTGGCGGAGGTGGTTGAGGTAATTGTTCCTCCGCAGGTGGCGGTGGCGGCGTCACCGCTTGAAAGTTTGGTTCCTCCATTGGAGGCTGTTGTGGTGGGGTGTTGTGGTAAGAAGGAGTATATTCCCACTTCCACTAGCCCCACCATTCTTGAAATTGATCAGGGCCTTGGTAAGGTGATCCTGCGTATGAAGACCCTCTGGAGATGTCAATGGGATGCGTAGGCGTCCCAGATGGTGGCATAATTGGATCTAGATCTTCGTCCACATCCATATCCTGGTATTCATCGGGGTAATGGTCTTCAGGACCCAATGGGTTATGACTCGCGGGAGAGTTTATATAATCATTTGGGTCAAAGTGACCCTGTGAGTGCGAGTGGTGAGAATGTAGCGAATGATGTGAATGTTGCGAATGGTGGGACTCATGAGATTCCTGAAAATTTGGATATTATTCTGTTTGTATTGACCACGCTACATGTTCAGGTTTGTTGCTCAAATTTGGATAATATTCAGATTGTGTTGAATGAGTTTCAATTGGTTGCCTAGCCGAATCTTCGATTCACAAACAGTCGCCGGAAATCACGTTCATCATCACCATTATCAACACTGTCAATTAAACGAGGGGGGAGGCCGGCGGCCATGGCCGACAAAACTACTGCCGCTACCCGTGTCACTGTTCCGTCACTATTTGCCTCTGTTCACCAAAAAAAACCTCTACAAACCCTATATTATTTCAGATCAAAAACTCAAATTTTCATATACCCACTAATAATTTTCATTTTTTGTAAGTATTTCAAATACGCACCAACAAATTTTCACATACCCACCAAATATTCTTGAATCAGAGCACACATAATTCGGAAACCCATAATTCGGTGCATAGAAATTCGTCGCCGTCACAATAATCGATGTCCCAGAATACAAAACCAGAGATCATCCACACACTTCACCTCGAAAGATGCGCCACATATCTGCCCTTTCTCGAACAACACCGTGCTTAACCCCGCTGTCGCCTTCCCGTACCCTGCCTTTTCCAGATCACCGTAGTATGTTGCTCTTGCGAATCCCCATTCTGATGGGGTGGAGGATTATGAGTAAGGGGATGACATTGCTGGTTTTTTAGAGAGAGAAAGCTGGGGTTGAGGAGTGAGAGAGGAAGCTCCGTTGAGGTGTTTTCGAGTGAAAGGATGGAGATGTACAGTATCACCCTGTCTTCATTTATGCAAAGTGAAAAGATAGTTGATCGGATGGTGGAGAATGGTTGACTATTTTTTTTAAAACTAGTATTAAATGGGGATGTAAAATGACTATAATACCCTCGCATGGAAAGCATGTGAGGTAATTTAACCTAGAAAAGAAACGGCGTTTTTATTAAAGGTTGAATCTGTAGCAAAACATGAACATAAAGGTTCGTTTTTGCCGATTTCATAGTGAAAGGTATAAAGTGCAGTTTAGGGCAAACATAAAGGTTGTTTTCTGCAATTTTGTCTTTATATAATCATTTGGGTCAAAGTGACCCTGTGAGTGCGAGTGGTGAGAATGTAGCGAATGATGTGAATGTTGCGAATGGTGGGACTCATGAGATTGCTGAGGCCCAAATGAATGATGGTAAGATGGCGATGTGCTCAAAGAAACAGACCAACTAGTTGGTTCAATTGAATGTCTCCAATCCTCGTATAGATCAGCACTGAACGATTCTGATGGCGTGCGACGGTGTGATGGCCTCGCCTGGTCTGATGGTCTGCCTCACATTGGACCCTTACCACTTCCACTTCCTCGTACACGTTGAGGCATCTTGAATAAAACTTGTAAGACAACAAGCAAAATAACATATATATATATATAAACCAAATAAAGATTAGGAGTAATCCTAGGTCATTTGCCCAGACTCGAAAGTCAAAGGAATGTGCTACTGTGTCAATGAGATTAAACACAAAAAGGCTAGTGTTTAATTCACTCAATGTTGGCTTTGATACCAACCTGTCATACCCCAATATTTTAACCACAAACCGGTGGGCAAGGTGGGGAGTATGGTGACGTAGTTGATATCATCATATTCAATTAAACACAGTTGTAGAGCAGCGGAAGGCTTGGAAGGTAAATTACTATTACAACCGGATTGTTCAAAGTACAAATAAAAGAATATACAGACGAATGTAAAATATAGGATCCACAGGCGGATCTAAATAAAATACAAAACAAAGTTCAACAGACTTAACGCATCACCGACTTGCAAGATCCTCTACTTAACGCCCAGTAGCTCCCAGCCTATTACGTGTAGTACCTGTCACTTAGTCTTTTGAAAATACGTCAGTTTACACTGGTAAATATAATTAACCGACTCTTTTGAAAAGTGTTTATGAAAATTGGTTTAGGTACATAAGCACAAAAATCTTTTATAACTTGGGACAATTATATTTATAATCATGTATACAGATTTACATGTTTGTCGTACATTTAGGGCCCGGTATAGATGCCGAGACATGATTAACCGACACACCACTAATATAAACCCACAAGGAGTTAACCCAACATTGTGGGTATATCTTTTTACATACGCAACTGTTAGGTGTATGCCTACACCCCGTGTTTAAGTCCTGGCCATTTGCAATTAAATGAGCCAAGGATATCCAGGACATGGTCGTATTGACCCCCAATGTTTATGTTATCAAACAAAATAAATTAAAACGGGTTATGCGGATTTATTAATCACAATCCGACTAAAAGATCCCATACCCGACCAAGCGGTAATATTTTACCGTATCCCAAGCCCATATAAGGATAAATAAGTTAAAAGTATTTAACTTAGTTTCTAAATGCAAGATTTATCTACTCAACCGTATAATGTGCTTAGACTTATGAAGGTATCTTTTACTGGGGCTCCCTAATTTGAAACGAAGGTTTTATTAACCAATTAGAATACTAACGGGTCTTATTTAAGTCGTAGACTTAGACCGGTTAGTTTAAAGAAGGATTTACGGTACGAAACGCTAGATTAAGCGATGACCGGAATGGAATGTAATTTTGACCCAACAAGTATGGAGACTTGTATTATATGGGTAAACTAAATACATTCTGGATTTTGAAGTTCAAATGATAAGATTAAACCCGTTTTGGTTAATTTATGCAAACTAGTTACATAAACCGAACCGAACGCGTATTAGCATAAACGGGTTATCGGATGAGTCATATACAAGTTCCATATGTTATTATGCTTAAAATATGTCATGAGATCGGTAGGATATCAACATGTATGCCTATAAAGGTTTTAAAACCGAATTTAGCCTCATAAGGGCATTTTGGTCATTTTAAAGATTGATAGAAGGGATTTATACGTAAACTGAAGTTCTGGTCATAAACATTCTTTAGAAACATTTAATTTATGTTATTATAACAGTAGGATACCATACATATGTGTGGTTTATCATTTATGACCAAACTATGCTCCGAAAGGGCATTTTGGTCATTTCACATATAGTTTTAGCGGCTTATTTGGGATTCTGAGTTCATGACTTATACCTACTGTAAAAGTATTAAAAATGGCTTATAAATTCAGTGGGTATCAAGTCTTGGGTGTTAAGTATGGTTTAAAACCATACTATGCACCTATTTAGCGTAAAAGTCGACAAATGACGATTATTTCGATGTTTAGTTAATTCTGAGGTTATGACCAGCTTTTAATGGTCAAAATATTTTATTTATCAAAACATATCAGTAACAAAAAGGTTTTGTATGTTAATTATATTTAAAACCTAATTTATGTGTGAAAAGGGTATTATCGTCATTTACTAACTTCACGCAAGAACTCTAAGTTAAACTCAGAATATAATCTGTTCAAATATCCTAAATAATTCCAAATATGATATCATATCATTATACATTGAGTTTTATGCTAAAATTATGCTTAAAACTTATTTTATGTGATAAAGGGCATTTTAGTCCTTTTTAAGCATGTTTTATGATTAATTGAGTAAATTCAGTTTATGACCAGAATGTAAATGTCTAAATATGCTAAACATGTTTACAAATCAGAATGTAACCCATTTGCATGTCCCTTTATGTATAAAATCTCATTTTTACATAAAAGGGCATATTAGTTAATATTAAGCATAATAACGGGATCAAGTAAATAAACTCAGATTACAAGGTGACCATGTAATATAATCTCATAGGGTTATACTATAACATAATATGGTCACAAAATAACCTTAATACATAAAGGAATTAAGCTAATTCGGGTCAGAACTGAAAGTCAAAGCAAAAGTCAAGCTTTTGCGACTTTCGGTTGCGAACCGAGCCTAAACTTAGAATTGTCGGGTTGAACATGTTTAGACATGTTCTAATAATGTTTACCAAGTTATTAAAGTGATAAAATATGTTTTATAACTCCTACATTATCAGATTTGTAGTTATTTAAAAACTGGCCCGTTTGACTTTTTATATTAATTACTTTGACCCGACAATTAACTAAGTAAACGTGGTAATTAGGAGGTTCCCTTTTAAGGGATTAACACCAACCTAATTACGATCACGTAGCCATATTCGCCTCGACCAATGGCTGGACCGTTTAGGTCCAAACCGAAAGTCAAATCCGATTAGCGGCAACTTTGAATTTCGGCTTTTAAATGCACAAAAACCGAACTAGAGTGGATAGGACACTTACAACAGGTCCTAGCTTGAAAACTTGACTAACAGGGAGCTTCCTTTTGATCAGGAACCTTAGAGAAGAAGTATAGAAGTGATTTTTGAAAGGTACAAGTATGAATGGCAACATCGAGGTCCTATTTATAATGCAATAAGCCTTTCCAAGATCAATCCAGGTGTTTCCTGATGCACTCAGATGATTCCAAGTGTCCAAGAGGTTTTTAGAAACCACTAGCATGCTCCTTGTTTCGAAATCAGGCTGCATGGTGGTTTGATTGGGCCTCAAGGCTGTAATACATGCAGCTGTCCAGTTTTCTGTTACTGTGCGTCTTCTCGCGGCCCGCAAAAGAGTCAGGGGATGGGTCTTCGCGGCCCGCGACTCTCCCCTCTTCCGGTTACAAAAGTTTGGTAATTGGCAATTTCTGTCCCTGGTCCTTTTATTCTTCATACATGTTTCATTTTAAGCATATTTGGCCCCTATAGTTAGTTTTTAAATATCTTGGGAATATTAACAAACATCGTTAGGCTCCCATTTAGTTAAAAGGTCCTCCGAAAGCACTAGATTCTCTTGTTGACGCTTTTAAACCTTTTCTTGCGTTCTTGTACAACTTAGCGTATAATGATACCGAAACTTTTCCTAATTAATATAAGCATTCTCAGAAGCATAATTGGACATTACGAAGCCCCGGGTTTGTTAAAAGGTTACTCAGAGGTAAGAATAAACATTTTGACACGTTTAACCCCTTTGTCTTGTAAACTTTCAATTGTTTTCACAAATGGCTTTTCATGCCCAATAATTTACTCGTTTAAGAATACGAACATCGTGTAAGGTCATTTAGAGGCCTAAGTTTAGCATGTTGACACTTTTAGTCCCTCCGCATACATCTTTTCACGGTTTGTCAACTTTAGTCCATCAAGGTCAACTTATTATACGTTTAGGGTTTATGACACGTGTCTTCACATTATTGGACACAATTTTGTGAGGTGTTACATCAAGTCATGGTGTTTTAACATCTAGAGCTTGTAACATTATATTATGATTACAGCCATGGTGTTTTAACATCTTGAATAGCAATAGAATCTTTAGATGTTAAAACACCATGACGGTATTATGATTCAATTCATGGTGTTTTTGGAATTTGTATGGTGTTTTATACCTGCAAAAATAACACTAATCATTCCAGATGTTAGAACACAATGGCTGTATTACGATCCAAGTTGTGGTGTTTTCTAGAATTCGTATGGTATTTTATACGAATTGATGATTCAAAAAATACGAACTATAATTTCCTTCGATCTCTGTGGATCAGATGATAATGATTTATAAAATCTCTGAGTTGGTATATAAAATTGAATTCTTAAATATTTGTAAAAAAGTAAAATTATATAACTAACCTCAAATAACTCACTGGAAGTTTTCAATAATATTTGTAGCATATTTTTTATTGCTTTTGCCCCATCATCCTTGCTCACTAAATTTTTTTTGAATTGCTTAAATGAAATTGAAAGTGTTTTTTTTTTTTTTTTCTAATCAATTTACCAGTTACAATGTGAGGTTGAAGCTCAATTGATTGTTGTAGTTATTTGATTTGATAATATGAGATAAAATGTGAGTTTGGGTTATTTGATTTTGCATCTTTGAAGCTCATAGCTGCTATAGACTTGCAGTTCCAATATTCCAGCATTTTGAGTTGGTTTGTAGGCTTTTTAACAAAGAAAAAAATTCCAAACCAAGCCGACCTGAAACCTGTTTCGTCCCGAACCTATTCTGACCCAAACCCTTCGACCCGAACCCATTTTGACCTGAACCAAACCCACCTTTTTTTGGATCGACCCATTCCGACCCGACCCGTATTAACCTGAACCCGTTTCAACCACCCCACCCCCCCCCCCCCCCGACCCAACCCGACTCGCCTGATTTGCAAGGTGTACTCAATAGCCTAAATGACAATGGAAATTAGGTTTTTATAATTGTAATCTACATTATCGTGATAATATTGTGCCTTTTGCTATCATGGTCCAACGTAAGTTTAAGGTAGAAAATATTACAAAAAATAACCCAACCAGTGTAGACAAAATCACAGCATATATTTATATATATAGGATTAGGTTCAAGAATGAACACTAGCGTAGTTTGCGAACTGAGCGAACTAATCCTATCCATACATGTGTGTAGATCAGGGCCTTGGTAAGGTGATCCTGCGTATGAAGACCCTCTGGAGATGTCAATGGGATGCGTAGGCGTCCCAGATGGTGGCATAATTGGATCTAGATCTTCGTCCACATCCATATCCTGGTATTCATCGGGGTAATGGTCTGCGGGACCCAACGGGTTATGACTCGCGGGAGAGTTTATATAATCATTTGGGTCAAAGTGACCCTGTGAGTGCGAGTGGTGAGAATGTAGCGAATGATGTGAATGTTGCGAATGGTGGGACTCATGAGATTGCTGAGGCCCAAATGAATGATGGTAAAATGGAGATGTGCTCAAAGAAACAGACCACCTAGCTGGTTCAATTGAATGTCTCCAATCCTCATATGGATCAGCACTGAACGATGCTGATGGCGTGCGACGGTGTGATGGCCCCGCCTGGTCTGATGGCCTGCCTCACAATGGACCCTTACCACTTCCTCTTCCTCGTACACGTTGAGGCATCTTGAATAAAACCAGTAAGACAACAAGCAAAATAACATATATATATAAACCAAATAAAGATTAGGAGTAATCCTAGGTCATTTGCCCAGACTCGAAAGTCAAAGGAATGTGCTGCTGTGTCAATGAGACTAAACACAAAAAGGCTAGTGTTTAATTCACTCAATGTTGGCTTTGATACCAACCTGTCATACCCCGATATTTTAACCACAAACCGGTGGGCCCGGTGGGGAGTATGGTGACGTAGTTGATATCATCATAGTCAATTAAACACAGTTGTAGCGCAGTTGAAGGCTTGGAAGGTAAAGTACTATTACAACCCGATTGTTCAAAGTACGAATAAAAGAATATACAGACGATTGTAAAATATAGGATCCACAGGCGGATCTAAATAAAATACAAAACAAAGTTCAACAGACTTAAGGCATCACCGACTTACAAGATCCTCTACTTAACGCCCAGTAGCTCACAGCCTATTACATGTAGTACCTGTCACTTAGTCTTTTTAAAATACGTCAGTTTACACTGTTAAATACAATTAACCGACTCTTTTGAAAAGTGTTTATGAAAATTGGTTTAGGTGCATAAGCACAAAAATCTTTTATAACTTGGGACAATTATATTTATAATCTTGTATACAGATTTACATGTTTGTCGTACATTTAGGTCCCGGTATAGATACCGAGACATGATTAACCGACACACCACTAATATAAACCCACAAGGAGTTAACCCAACATTGTGGGTATATCTTTTTACATACGCAACTGTTAGGTGTATGCCTACACCCCGTGTTTAAGTCGTGGCCATTTGCAATTAAATGAGCCAAGGATATCCAGGACATGGTCGTATTGACCCCCAATGTTTATGTTATCAAACAAAACAAATTATAACGGGTTATGCGGATTTATTAATCACAATCCGACTAAAAGATCCCATACCCGACCAAGCGGTAATATTTTACCGTATCCCAAGCCCATATAAGGATAAATAAGTTAAAAGTATTTAACTGAGTTTCTAAATGCAAGATTTATCTACTCAACCGTATAATGTGCTTAGACTTGTGAAGGTAGCTTTTACTGGGGCTCCCTAATCTGGAACGAATGTTTTATTAACCAATTAGAATACTAACGGGTCTTATTTAAGTCGTAGACTTAGACCTGTTAGTTTAAAGAAGGATTTACGGTACGAAATGCTAGATTAAGCGATGACCGGAATGGAATGTAATTTAGATCCAACAAGTATGGAGACTTGTATTATATGGGTAAACTAAATACATTCTGGATTTTGAAGTTCAAATGATAAGATTAAACCCGTTTTGGTTAATTTATGCAAACTAGTTACATAAACCGAACCGAACGCGTATAAGCATAAACGGGTTATCGGATGAGTCATATACAAGTTCCATATGTTATTATGCTTAAAATATGTCATGAGATCGGTAGGATATCAACATGTATGCCTATAAAGGTTTTAAAACTGAATTTAGCCTCACAAGGGCATTTTGGTCATTTTAAAGATTGATAGAAGGGATTTATACGTAAACTGAAGTTCTGGTCATAAACATTCTGTAAAAACATTTAATTTATTTTATTATAACAGTAGGATACCATACATATGTGTGGTTTATCATTTATGACCAAACTATGCTCCGAAAGGGCATTTTGGTCATTTCACATATAGTTTTAGCGGCTTATTTGGGATTCTGAGTTCATGACATATACCTACTGTAAAAGTATTAAAAATGTCTTATAAATTCAGTGGGTATCAAGTCTTGGGTGTTAAGTATGGTTTAAAACCATACTATGCACCTATTTAGCGTAAAAGTCGACAAATGACGATTATTTCGATGTTTAGTTAATTCTGAGTTTATGACCAGCTTTTAATGGTCAAAATATTTTATTTATCAAAACATATCAGTAACAAAAAGGTTTTGTATGTTAATTATATTTAAAACCCAATTTATGTGTGAAAAGGGTATTATCGTCATTTACTAACTTCATGCAAGAACTCTCAGTTAAACTCAGAATATAATCTGTTTAAACATCCTAAATAATTCCAAATATGATATCATATCAGTATACATTGAGTTTTATGCTAAAATTATGCTTAAAACTTATTTTATGTGATAAAGGGCATTTTAGTCCTTTTTAAGCATGTTTTATGATTAATTGAGTAAATTCAGTTTATGACCAGAATGTAAATGTCTAAATATGCTAAACATGTTTACAAATCAGAATGTAACCCATTTGCATCCCTTTATGTTTAAAATCTCATTTTTACACAAAAGGGCATATTAGTTAATATTAAGCATAATAACGGGATCAAGTAAATAAACTCAGATTACTAGGTGACCATGTAATATAATCTCAGAGGGTTATACTATAACATAATATGGTCACAAAAGAACCTTAATACATAAAGGAATTAAGCTATTTCGGGTCAGAACTGAAAGTTAAAGCAAAAGTCAAGCTTTTGCGACTTTCGGTTGCGAACCGAGCCTAAGCTTAGAATTGTCGGGTTAAACATGTTTAGAAATGTTCTAATAATGTTTACCAAGTTATTAAAGTGATAAAATAAGTTTTATAACTCCTACATTATCATATTTGTAGTTATTTAAAAACTGGCCCGTTTGACTTTTTATATTAATTACTTTGACCCGACAATTAACTAAGTAAACGAGGTAATTAGGAGGTTCCCTTTTGAGGGATTGTTGGTACACTTTATGTGGACGCGACTTGGCTCAGTTCGACTCGGTTCGGTTCAACTTGGTTTCGACACGGTTAGGTCCGGCTCAAGCCCGACGTCACGACATTCCTCAGTCGTGCGCCCCAGAGTTCGACACGCAAAGCACGGAGCGCCGCGAACCAAGTCCCGATGACACATCACCATGACATCATCATTGTGATGTCATGATGATGTCATGGTTGACTAAGCTTTACAAATTGAATATTTGTTGAATCTATTTCGTAAGGAATGCATGATTGGGCCGAAATCTTCACATTGGGCCTTCCATTCATTTGGGCTTACATCTTGTTTGACGAAATCACGTTTGAATTGAAGAAGACCAACATGCAAGTGACGAAAACAGTAGGGACGAAAACAGCATGTCACGAAATCCCCTGAGGTGACGAAATCACCCTGATTTCGTCATGATGATCTGATTTCGTCGATCAGTTTTCATGGGTCTTTTAATTTCGTCAGTCCTTTACTATATAAACACAGACAACGAACAGAAACAACTAGACAAGTCTGAATAGATTTGCGAGCGAACACATTGTAACACACACACTGAGAGTTTACAGAGATCATTTGTAAACACCGTATTGTAACCGTTTTCTAGCATTAATACATTGAGTGTTAATCGTTGAATATTGTGTCTTACGTGTTCGTAACTTGGTTTAACTTACCCGTTTGGATTCCGCACTCTCGGGTTTGTCGGAAAACAGGGAATAGAGGTTACTCGATCCTCCGGGTGGACCTACAGGGATTAACACCTACCTAATTACGATCACGTAGCCATATTCGCCTCGAACAATGGCTGGACCGTTTAGGTCCAAACCAAAAGTCAAAGCCGATTAGCGGCAACTTTGACTTTCGGATTTTAAATGCATAAAACCGAACAAGAGTGGACAGGACACTTACAACAGGTCCTAGCTTGAAACTTAACTAATGGGGAGCTTCCTTTTGATCAGGAACCTTAGAGAAGAAGTATAGAAGTGATTTTTGAAAGGTACACGTATGAATGGCAACATGGAGGTCCTATTTATAGTGCAAGAAGCCTTTCCAAGATTAATCCAGGTGTTTCTTGATGTACTCAGATGATTCCAAGTGTCCAAGAGGTTTTTAGAAACCACTAGCATGCTCCTTGTTTCGAAATCAGGCTGCATGGTGGTTTGATTGGGCCTCAAGGCTGCAATACATGCAGCTGTCCAGTTTTCTGTTACTGGGCGTCTTCTCGTGGCCCGCGAAAGAGTGTTACATCAACTTTAGTCCATCAAGGTCAACTTATTATACGTTTAGGGTTTATGACACGTGTCTTCACATTATTGGACACAATTTTGTGAGGTGTTACATCAAGTCATGGTGTTTTAACATCTAGAGCTTGTAACATTATATTGTGCTTACAGCCATGGTGTTTTAACATCTTGAATAGCAATAGAATCATTTAGACGTTAAAACACCATGACGGTATTATGATTCAATTCATGGTGTTTTTGGAATTTGTATGGTGTTGTATACCTGCAAAAATAACAATAATCATTCCAGATGTTAGAACACAATGGCTGTATTACGATCCAAGTTGTGGTGTTTTCTAGAATTCGTATGGTGTTTTATACGAATTGATGATTCAAAAAATACGAACTGTAATTTCCTTCGATCTCTACGGATCAAATGATAATGATTTATAAAATCTCTGAGTTGGTATATAAAATTGAATTCTTAAATATTTGTAAAAAAGTAAAATTATATAACTAACCTCAAATAACTCAGTGAAAGTTTTCAATAATATTTGTAGCATATTTTTTTTGCTTATTCCCCATCATCCTTGCTTACTAATTTTTTGTTGAATTGCTTAAATGAAATTGAAAGTGTTTTTTTTTTCTAATCAATTTACCAGTTACAATGTGAGGTTGAAGCTCAATTGATTGTTGCAGTTATTTGATTTGACAATATGAGATAAAATGTGAGTTTTGGTTATTTGATTTTGCATCTTTGAAGCTCATAACTGCTAGACTTGCAGTTCCAATATTCCAGCATTTTGAGTTGGTTTGTAGGCTTTTTAACAAAGAAAAAAAATTCCAAACCAAGCCGACCTGAAACCTGTTTCGTCCCGAACCTATTCTGACCCAAACCCTTCGACCCAAACCCATTTTGACCTGAACCAAACCCACCTTTTTTTGGATCGACCCATTCCGACCCGACCCGTATTGACCTGAAACCATTTCAACCCCCCCCCCCGGACCCAACCCGACTCGCCTGATTTGCAAGGCATACTCAATAGCCTAAGTGACAATGAAAATTAGGTTTGTATAATTGTAATCTACATTACCGTGATAATATTGTGCCTTTTGCTATCATGGTCCAACGTAAGTTTATGGTAGAAAATATTACAAAAACTAACCTAACCAGTGTAGACAAAAATCACATCATATATATATATATATATATATAGTGGAGGGTTCAAATAAGAAGAATTTTTTTGTAAGAAGAAAAAAGAAGAAGTTTCAACCAATAAGAATCATTTATTTTACTTCATTTAATATTTGCATTTAATTTTAATATAAGGGTATATTGGTAAACTTACAAAAATCATTAATTTGTATTCTTCCCCTTTAATAACTATCTAAATTAAATTTGTAACTCCTGTTGGATCTGAGTTTGTTTCTGATTGTATTTTCTTTTGAAATTAAGATGGAAATGAAAGAGTTGTGCAGCGGAATAAATATGAAAACAAACTTTGCATACAATCAAACGAGAGTATTGCTTTGATCAAGACATTTTCAACAAGGAATCGAATGATTGAATTAACTTTCAACAACGATTACAAGTAATGCTTGAATACAAACTCCCCCTCAGCCAGAGCTCAGCGTTTGTTCGTGCAAAGAAGACGGTATTGCAAGAGCTAATAGAATAGTACAAAGTACTGAACTATTTATAGGCACTGGCAAACCACTGAACATCTTAACTGACGTCACCATGAAAGAGACATCTAACCTCCTAACAAACTCTAACCTCTGATCTATACAAACACTGATGTACTAACTACTGCTATTACAATTCATTACATAAAAGACACTTAAACAGTTGTTGCATCCTTCCACTGCTGTGAACCCAGCAGTGCTTGTCCGGATCAGCAGTACTAGACTCAAGGCAGTAGATTGAATCAGCAGAGCTTTGGTCTTCCATCAGTCTTTGACATTGGGCAGTAGATGCAAGGCAGCAGTTGTAGGTCAGCAATTAGTGAGATCAGCAGATAGGAGGTCAGCAGATATGAAACCACTTTCAAGGGGAGAGATTTGTATGTAAACATCTGCTTATTCTGGATCCACTGCTCTGATCCAGTTTTGGCTTTAATTATCTGTTCCTCTGATAGGGTTAAATCCCAACAATCTCTCCCTGGAACAGATAATGCCAAAACTCTTCATTATTGTGGAAATCTTTATTGCCTCATTAACAGTTCCCTTATCTGACCTTTGAATTGTAGTTCAAAGTATAGGGCATCTGTGTCTTCATCATCCCTGCTAAGTGGAAGATCAAGGAGATCCTGCAAATCTTCAAGACTCAGGCCAAGAGCTTGTTCCCTTGATATTTTCTCCACTTCTCCACCAGACCTGAGCAAAGTCAATACGCAGGTCTGTTTGTCAGTTTCCCACTTTTGTATTTTTGAGCCTGGTGGGTTTCTTGGGAGATGTTTATTTGCAGAAGTATTTGGTGAGGCTGGCCTATTTATAGCTGGCTGAGCAGCACTTGCAGATTGTTCCAATTCAAGATCTTCTTTTATCATTACTTTCATGCCTGCTTTTACAATAGCATCTCCAGCTAATAGATCTTGAATTGTTTCAGTACTCAACTGGTTTTTGCTCCTTCTTTTGTAGATGGCAGCACCAGTTGGAGCAGTGGTTCTTTTGATTTGCAGCTTTGGTGGTCTTTTCGAGACCTCTGCTTTGGAGTAGTCAGGCTTTTGTGGGACTCTTGGATCTTTCTTTCTAAGTTCCTCTAAGCTTTTATAGGTTGCCCTGACTCTATCTTCTCCCCACTTTGACACTGAATTCTTTAACCCATAATCAGCTGCAATCAGCTCCTCTTTCATTCTCCTCAACTCTAACATCTTCTCAGCTTCAAATTGTTTAAACTTTTCAGGAGGAGTCTGCTTGACCTTATTTTTAAACATTCCTTGAATCCTGGCTGCTTCTTTTTCAAGCTCAGGAATGGTCCAGTTTTTGTACATGTGTTTCTCCCCCTTGTATTTCTTGTAGGTCATGATGTTCTCAATGTAGTCTTTTCTCAAGGACTCATCTGCCCTTTCTGAAATTTGCTGACATACATTTTTAGCAAATCGCTCCATAGCATTGACCTGTGAGAGTAAAAACTGATAGTTTTGTTGAAATTCTCTATCAGATTTCCCTTTTCTGTTTTTTATTGCAATATCCTCTGCTTGTTTGGCCTTGAGTTTCAAGTATTCTTCAATATTGTTAGGCCTGGGATATCCTGCAATTGATGGCAAACTCCTTTTGGCTGGGTCATCCTCATAATAAAAGGATTTTATTTCTTCCCTAACTGCAATGAGTTCTAGAGGAAATGAAACACCAGCAGGAGGTAGTGGTTTTAAAATTTGAGCTGAAGAGAGAGGTATGGGTTTTGGAATAGTGACAAGTGATAGGGATTTTGAAGATGTTGGTGGTGGTGAAAGTGAATCATCATCTGATATATAAATCCTTCTCCTTTTTGTTTTAGAAGAAGCAGATGATGTTTTGGGCGGATCAGTGGTGGTAGATTGTATGGCACTGGTTTGTGATTGACTAACAGCTGTTGAAACAACTGGTGTTTCAACCACTGTTGTCATTACAACAGATGTTATAACATCTGTTGTCTTCTGCTTTTTGTCAGCAGGTGAAAGTGGTGGTGAAATTGTTTTTGATGGTGACAGTGGTGGTAAAATAGTGGTTGTGGTGTGTGTTGAGGTGGTGTGTGTTGAAGAGAGAACAGATGTTGAAACCATTGGAGTACCAGCAGGAGTTGATACAGCAGGAGTTACAACAGCTGTTTGGATGGAGGTTTGATGCTGATGACTTTTGGATGGTGGTTTTGGAATATGCTTTGGAATTCTGGATGAGGTGGACTTAGGCTTCCTTTTTGTCTTAGGATTTTTAGTATCCATTGAACCAGAACAACCCTGCTCATACAGCTCCATGAAAGCTCTTTTCTCCTCATTCCACCTTGAAATATCCTTTGCCATTCTATCTCTTTTTACACTTGCTACTCCTTCATCAAGTGCTTCTTGAGTAGCATCAACCTTTTTACTACCATCTGGCACAGGAATTTTTCTGGTCATAGCATCCTTTTCAAGTTCAATGTAGAGACCATCATCTCTTCCTTTCTTCTTCCACTCCTGAATTTTCTCCCCCTTTTTGGCATTATCGTCTGGCAGTTGATCAATGAAAAGTACTGTTGGAGGAGCAGTGCCAGTGGTGTGCAGGATCTGAGTTTTGAGAACCTTTAGATCAGCCTGAGTGTTCTTGAACCTTGACTCCATTGCATTTCTCAGCTATTGAACATGTTTTTCATGTTGCTGATCTGCTAATTGTGCTTGTTGATGGAGAAAAGGTTGAAACAAATTCCAGAGCTCATTTGTAGCAGGTGCCCTTTGTGGAGCAGGTGCTTGAGATGGAACAGCAGTTGATTGTACCTTTTGTACTTGTAACACCTGTTGTAGCATATCTTTGAGTTCTGCAACAGAGTTATCAAGCTTTTCAATACGATCCGTCAATTTCTGGTACTTTAAACCATCACCCAAGTTAATGGGATCATCTGATTTCCCACTAGCAGTGGTTTTATCAGTGGTAGATGTAGGGAGTATACTCCAAACATTAACCACTGATGCCCCTTTTTCTTGGTACTGGGGTCTTCTTCCTTCAACACTTGACAACCTTTTGATGTTGCCAGTAGGATAAATAAATCCACTGGTCGTTGGAATAGGTACTATAAAAGGAATTGCCTCCAAGGAAGTCTTATTGATGTAACCACTGTCCAACTGTAAACCAATGGGTTCAACAGTTGTAGCGGCTGCTTCACTTGGACTACCACCAAGAGTGTGACACCTGTGTCACTTCAACCATCAAACAAATGCCAAACCAATGAAATATTGTATTTCATACTTGGGATTTGTAAAAAATATGTGTATCGATTTCACATATCAACTCTTGTTCGATTCCAAACTCTAAATCGCTTTCTGGAAGGTTATACGCGCACCGATGCGTAAATATAACCAGTTTAATGCAACGAACACTCCGGAATAGTGAAATAGGCTTAACATACCTTAAATAACCTTTACATAACTTAGAAATAAGATTTGGAAGGTTTGGTATGCCAAAAGCAAGTTAATTCGTCTACAGGGACTAAATATGACAAACTGCGAAAGTATGCCAATTTGAACTGTAACAGACATTCCGGAACATGACCATAAGTTAAACATACCACAAATATCCTTTACATAGCTTAGAAATAGGCTTAGAGGTGTTTGGTGTGCCAAAATAAACTTTTGGGTCATTCAGGGACTAAAAGTGTCAAAAAGTGCACAAGTTTGCATTTTCGCGCATATCTTACGTTCTGAATACATCCAGACATCCAAAAATTTATGTAAGCACTAAAATATTTTATTTTAGTGTTTGGCATAAGAAAAATCCATTCGTCACGTCATTTGGATCGTTTTTCGTGCTTATGCGCATTCCGTCGTAATTAAGCGAACATCGCGTTCGTACGACCAAACGAACCAACATCCGGCATATTTTTGAGCATGTTTTGAGTTCCCTATACTTTAACTTCATTTTAGATCCTTGAAATGAGGTTAACGGGGTTCAAACGCATCGAAAATAGCTTAAACGGGCTGCAGGGACCATTTCTGTCAGTTTTGAAACATTTCTGAAACAGGGGGGCAGTGGCGTAGCGCGAGCCCTAAGGGCCTATGCAGTCGCGCTACGCGAGTGCCTTATCTGGACAGAAACCTCAGTTTTGCACTTTCGGGACCAGATTCGATGTATTAACAGCTACAAACAGCCTGTTTGCAGCTGTTATCCACTCCTTAATCCCTTGCCACATGTTGATACCCTATGGTGAGTGGCCAATTTAGTCACCACAACTTGCCAACACATGTACGGGTAGGATTCGAGCACGGTTTCCATGAAACGATCTTAACGGTGGACCGAACACTATATATACCCCATGCCCCCCATTGCTTAAATCACAAGAATTCTGATTTGAGAAGCTCTAAGTTGAAACCATTGTTTCATACCTGAGCTACTTGGATCGGGATTAGCATTCGGGGACCCTTCGTAAGTATTCTTTCGTTCTTTTCTTTCTTTTATTGCTTTTCGAGTCAGAAAGTCAAACTTTGTTTGACTTTCAGCGTTGACCAGCTTATGGTCAATGCGAAATGCGTTTGAACTTCGCAACGTGAGTGTAATCACGTTGGTTATAGTCCCTTGGGACTATGCCTACTGATTACCACGTTGTCTAGGGTCGTAGGGTAAGCGATCTAATAAATCGCTTATACCTTCGAACCCGACCCAGTTTGGTCGATCATTAGGATCCGACCAAATACATTAGGTGACCATAGTATATAGGGAATAACCTTCCGAGGTTATACCCTATGGTCACATCGTTTGAATAGTTGTATGATAGGTAGTTTATATGCCTTAGGTAAATTACCAGAATACCCTTTTCATGTATAATTGGTAATTAAGCATATGTAACCTAAACTTTTGTCACATAACTGATTATGTAACATGTTTAGGCATATAACGCTTGTCATAGGACTAGTTAAGCGGTCCGAACGCGTTTCACGCGAACGACGCGTTAAAGTAGCATAAGTTACCTAAACGGGCCGTAATGGGTCGAAAGCACTTAGATTAAGGTTTCATTTAGTATGTAGGCTTTGTTAAACCATATAACACGAGTCTCTATACTCGTTTGGTTTACGAACCCTCATTCTATCAGATCTTCCGATTTAGGTCCGGTTTATTAACATAGTTACCTATATTAGGTGCCGTTTGATATCCGTGATCTCTAGCATTGTTTGGTTGTTACTCAAGGACTACTAAGCAATCTCAAGTGAGTACATAGACCCCTCTTTTACTGTTTTCCAAACATTTTGGGGTGGAACACATGTGCCTACTTGTTACTTTCGTGCTTTCCTGTTTTCACATCATATACCTGCTATGTTCGTTAGTACATTATAGTACATGATTTTATTACATCTTATGCTAGGTATGCCCATTGTGTGCATTACTTAGTACATCGTTTTACATTACATGCTACGTATGTCTATTGTTGTATACGCAGTACAGGTCATATGCTACGTATGTCTATTGTTGCATACTTAGTACAGGTCACATGCTACGTATGTCTATTGTTGTATACGTAGTACAGGTCACATGCTACGTATGTCTATTGTTGTATACGTAGTACAGGTCACATGCTACGTATGTCTATTGTTGCATACTTAGTACAGGTCACATGCTACGTATGTCTATTGTCGCGTACTTAGTGCATTTTTTATTCATCACAGGCTTACATTTTGGATACATATTATATGATTTACATTAGACATGAACATTTTACATCTTGATGGTTTGGTTTATTAAGTGATTTAAGTAACGAGGCATGTGTAATATGATACAATCATGGTGGATACGCCGCTGGTACTTCCTATATATAAGTGTTTGTATGGTATTACATATCGTAGCGTTATTTGAATCATTTCAGTTTGAGATATATATAACATTTATTACAAATATCATACTTTTCACAAGACATTGATTTACAAACAACTTATCTTATACAAACACATTTTTACATGGTTATTCATTTAACCTGACATTTATTTATACATATCATCTGATCTTATCATTTTTCAAATGATTTACAAAACAAAGCAAATTACAAGGTTCATGACTAAACATTTTCTCAAACATAAGTCATGAAACCTATTTTCACAAAACCTATGTATCTCACAGGCATTTTTATGCTGACGTACCTATTTTCACATGTGTTTTTCAGGAGTTGTTGCATAAGATGATCAAGATACACATAGGCAGACTTGGGCTTTAGTGACAATAAAAGATGCAAGACTAGTTAATTATGTTGTATTTCTTTGTTTGTTAAGACATTGTAACACTTCTAATCAATAAAACGAAACTTCAATTGCCATGGATTTGAAACAATTAATTCTGTTACAACACTCCCCGACATTTCCGCCACGTTTTGTATGTTCCACGTGGTCGGGGTGTGACAGAAAAGATGGTATCAGAGCCAATGGTTATAGGGAATTAGGTTTTTAGTAATGCTTTGACCTAGTCTATAACCTTTCTAGGACCCTAACGCGAGTTTACTTGCGTTTAGTCATAAAACAATACCGTCACCTATCCTTAGGCGACTACCACAACAAGAACATAAATTTCAAAACCGCTTTGAAAACTAATCATCTGTTCTAGGATGATTGATTACTAGGTTTTGAACCCTCTATTGTAAGGTTTTGAACCCTCTGTTATATGGTTTTGAACCCCTTTGAATTTTAAAATTATCGTCAAGGTTTTGGGTTTTTAATGATGTGAACACGTGCAAACTGGAAGGGTGAATGCCTGTATTCAGGGTTTTCTGTCTAGGCAAGCACTTCGTATACATCTCATCAGACGCGAGACCAGTTGTGCTTACCTGGGAATTCTTGGGATGAGTGTTCACTTATAGGCGAGC
This sequence comes from Helianthus tuberosus, assembly GCA_030545235.1. Lineage (NCBI taxonomy): Eukaryota > Viridiplantae > Streptophyta > Magnoliopsida > Asterales > Asteraceae > Helianthus > Helianthus tuberosus. Next base: position 32,681 of record JARYGA010055671.1, read on the forward strand.
ATGTCTTCGCGATACATTATTTTTGACCTATTTACTTTGATTAATCACCGAGGTCATTTGTTGCTTTGTAGTAACAAACAAATGACCACTATCCTTGCTTTCATCAGATTTGTTTCATCTCATTCTTTTCGTCGAATTCTCTCGCTCGTTTCCTTTCATGTTCTTCTCTTTTAGAATGCCTCCACGACGCGAAAATCCGGTATCTATTGACGATCTGGCAGCTGTCATTACACAGCAAATGACTGCTGCAATCCCGAACGTCGTTGCTCAATGTTACCAAGCTATCAACAACAATAATGCCCTCTGCAGCTTCAAGACGTTCAACTCGGCCAAGCCATCAAAGTTTTCTGGGTCTCAAGGAGCGACAGCACTTCTTCAATGGTTCGAGAGTCTAGAGAGCACCTTCAGGCATGTACAATGTCCAAATGAGCGAAAGGTAGACTTCGCATCTAGTGTCTTTGAGAAACGAGCTTTGACGTGGTGGAACAGTGTGGTGAGAGATAGGGGTGCCGAAGTAGCACTGGCTCAAACGTGGGAAGAACTTAGAGCACTGATGATGAAGGAATTATGTCCTCGTCACAAGATCAGGGCATTGGAAAGGGAATTCGATGACCTTAAGCAAGACAGCAGCGAACATCGAGCATACACTGATCGATATGAGGAGCTGAGCCTGTTGTGTCCTACCATGGTTACGCCTTTAGATAAGGCAATCGAAAAATACATTGATGGTCTCCCTGACTCAGTTCAAGACATTGTTACTGGTAGTAACCCCACTACGGTTAGGCAGGCCATTGAGCTATCTGCAACCTTGACTGAATCTCAGATCAGGAAACGTAAGCTTTTCCGAAAGGGTGACAAGAAACCGCTCGAGGAATCAAAGACCATGGATGAACAGACTGGATCCCTTGAGAGGTCAAAGAAGCAAAAGGCTTCTCAGAACTTCACCATGGTCGCTCACAATGATCAAGCCGCCCCCAACCAACCAGCTAAACCCCGTACTAGGAAGCCATACAATGGAACTTCACCCTTGTGCAACAAATGTAACCTTTATCATCATGCTATGGTGAAGTGTCGCAAATGCCAAATTTGTGGACGTAAAGGTCATACAGCAAAAGTTTGCGTAGCAGCAGTTGCACCAAATCAAGCTAACAACAAACCTGCTCGAGCTCGCTTTCCACCAGGTTCTTGCTACAAGTGTGGCGAGATGGGACATTTCCGAAGAAATTGCCCAAAGCTTGCTAATGCTAATCCAGCACAGAGATGAGCATCTGACCGACTAGAAGACAACACTCTTTAGAAATAATCACATCTTATGTATTATTTTCTTTTGTTGTCAAGGTCCATGAAACAGTTGTTAACATTGTTTATAAATAAATCTTTTATTTACATTACAATGTATTTATGTGGTTGTATGCATAAACAACATATCCCCTACGATACCGACAATCAAGGAATCGTATTCCTTGAAAAGCAAACTACCCCCAAAATTCTTCCATTTTACAATCTCTTGCGTTTTCCACAAAGATCCTAAGTACCCGTCTCTTGCAAAGAAACGAAGTACAAGGTGCAAGTTTTAACTCTGTACGAATACCCCAAGTACCACTATAAATTCTTAATAGGGTACCTAAGGGTATTTCTGTATGTCCTAAATTATTGTGTACCTTAATTCGAACATTGCGTTTTCCTGAAAACGAAAATCGAATTTTTGGTAGATCATCCTATCTTCATGGATGGATTCTTGAAATGATTAAAGTGCCAAATGAAATCCACGAATTGGATTCCTGGTGTACTTTAAGTATCCGCGTCCAAAGATAACAAATTAATAACCAAGTTAAACAACTATGTGATTATGTGCTTATGTGTTTCCTTTTATGTTTTTGAGTAATCCAAGTTTTGTTATCTAAATCCTTGTAGAATCTTCCATATCTTTGTGTACTATATTAAATCCTCAATGGGCTTTTATGTAATTAGACCCTTGGATTATATTGTACCATTCCATAATTAGACCCCTGAGTGGTCTAGGTAAACAGATTGATCCAAAAAAATCTGGTTAGGAATATCATGTGATGATATAGATGAAAGGACTCCTTGGTGGCCTAATTAAAAAGGATCCTTTGTCGATCTAATTAAAAGGACCCTATGGTAGCCTAGTCACACTCATCACAGGTTCGATTTTTCCTCCCCTTCACATTACAAACAAATTGTGCGGACTATGCAAGGAATTGCGTAATTATGCATGCATACATAATTATGAAATTCAGTGCACGGAAACCACAGCGAGTTTTGTCATGTGTCTAGAGTTCGTTTCGTTCATTTTCGGTTCTGAAGAAATGGTGGAAAATGACTCATTTTGTTCATTTTCGGTTCTGAAGAAGAGGTGGAAAATGACTCGTTTCGTTCATTTTCGGTTCTGAAGAAATGGTGGAAAATGACTCGTTTCGTTCATTTTCGGTTCTAAAGAAATTGTGGAAAATGACTCATTTTGTTCATTTTCGGTTCTGAAGAAGAGGTGTAAAATGACTCGTTTCGTTCATTTTCGGTTCTGAAGAAATGGTGGAAAATGACTCGTTTCGTTCATTTTCGGTTCTGAAGAAGTGGTGGAAAATGACTCATTTCGTTCATTTTCGGTTCTGAAGAAGTGGTGGAAAATGACTCATTTTGTTCATTTTCAGTTCTGAAGAAGTGGTGGAATATGACTCATTTTGTTCATTTTCGGTTCTGAAGAAGTGGTGGAAAATGACTCATTTCGTTCATTTTCGGTTCTGAAGAAGTGGTGGAAAAAGACTCAGTTCGTTCATTTTCGGTTCTGAAGAAGTGGTGGAAAATGACTAATTTCGTTCATTTTCATTTCTAAAGAATGCCTGTTAAAAATAACTCCGTTCATTTTTCATTTTTGAAAAATGTCCGTTAAAGAGAAATAACAGGATTATGCCTTGCTTATCTTTGATGGTTATTTAACACAAAGTCACAAATAGACTCCTACGAATGAATTTCGGGACGAAATTTCCTAAAGTAGGGGAGACTGTGACACCTGTGTCACTTCAACCATCAAACAAATGCCAAACCAATGAAATATTGTATTTCATACTTGGGATTTGTAAAAAATATGTGTATCGATTTCACATATCAACTCTTGTTCGATTCCAAACTCTAAATCGCTTTCTGGAAGGTTATGCGCGCACCGATGCGTAAATATAACCAGTTTAATGCAACGAACACTCTGGAATAGTTAAATAGGCTTAACATACCTTAAATAACCTTTACATAACTTAGAAATAAGATTTGGAAGGTTTGGTATGCCAAAAGCAAGTTAATTCGTCTACAGGGACTAAATATGACAAACTGCGAAAGTATGCCAATTTGAACTGTAACAGACATTCCGGAACTTGACCATAAGTTAAACATACCACAAATATCCTTTACATAGCTTAGAAATAGGCTTAGAGGTGTTTGGTGTGCCAAAATAAACTTTTGGGTCATTCAAGGACTAAAAGTGTCAAAAAGTGCACAAGTTTGCATTTTCGCGCATATCTTACGTTCTGAATACATCCGGACATCCAAAAATTTATGTAAGCACTAAAATATTTTATTTTAGTGTTTGGCATAAGAAAAATCCATTCGTCACGTCATTTGGATCGTTTTTCGTGCTTATGCGCATTCCGTCGTAATTAAGCGAACATCGCGTTCGTACGACCAAACGAACCAACATCCGGCATATTTTTGAGCATGTTTTGAGTTCCCTATACTTTAACTTCATTTTAGAGCCTTGAAATGAGGTTAACGGGGTTCAAACGCATCGAAAATAGCTTAAACGGGCTGCAGGGACCATTTCTGTCAGTTTTGAAACATTTCTGAAACAGGGGGGCAGTGGCGTAGCGCGAGCCCTAAGGGCCTATGCAGTCGCGCTACCCGAGTGCCTTATCTGGACAGAAACCTCAGTTTTGCACTTTCGGGACCAGATTCGATGTATTAACAGCTACAAACAGCCTGTTTGCAGCTGTTATCCACTCCTTAATCCCTTGCCACATGTTGATACCCTATGGTGAGTGGCCAATTTAGTCACCACAACTTGCCAACACATGTGCGGGTAGGATTCGAGCACGGTTTCCATGAAACGATCTTAACGGTGGACCGAACACTATATATACCCCATGCCCCCTATTGCTTAAATCACAAGAATTCTGATTTGAGAAGCTCTAAGTTGAAACCATTGTTTCATACCTGAGCTACTTGGATCGGGATTAGCATTCGGGGACCCTTCGTAGGTATTCTTTAGTTCTTTTCTTTCTTTTATTGCTTTTCGAGTCAGAAAGTCAAACTTTGTTTGACTTTCAGCATTGACCAGCTTATGGTCAATGCGAAGTTCGTTTGAACTTCGCAACGTGAGTGTAATCACGTTGGTTATAGTCCCTTGGGACTATGCCTACTGATTTCCACATTGTCTAGGGCCGTAGGGTAAGCGATCTAATAAATCGCTTATACCTTCGAACCCGACCCAGTTTGGTCGATCATTAGGATCCGACCAAATACATTAGGTGACCATAGTATATAGGGAATAACCTTCCGAGGTTATACCCTATGGTCACATCGTTTGAATAGTTGTATGATAGGTAGTTTATATGCCTTAGGTAAATTACCATAATACCCTTTTCATGTATAATTGGTAATTAAGCATATGTAACCTAAACTTTTGTCACATAACTGATTATGTAACATGTTTAGGCATATAACGCTTGTCATAGGACTAGTTAAGCGGTCCGAGCGCGTTTCACGCGAACGACGCGTTAAAGTAGCATAAGTTACCTAAACGGGTCGTAATGGGTCGAAAGCACTTATATTAAGGTTTCATTTAGTATGTAGGCTTTGTTAAACCATATGACACGAGTCTCTATACTCGTTTGGTTTACGAACCCTCATTCTATCAGATCTTCCGATTTAGGTCCGGTTTATTAACATAGTTACCTATATTAGGTGCCGTTTGATATCCGTGATCTCTAGCATTGTTTGGTTGTTACTCAAGGACTACTAAGCAATCTCAAGTGAGTACATAGACCCCTCTTTTACTGTTTTCCAAACATTTTGGGGTGGAACACATGTGCCTACTTGTTACTTTCGTGCATTCCTGTTTTCACATCATATACCTGCTATGTTCGTTAGTACATTATAGTACATGATTTTATTACATCTTATGCTAGGTATGCCCATTGTGTGCATTACTTAGTACATCGTTTTACATTACATGCTACGTATGTCTATTGTTGTATACGCAGTACAGGTCATATGCTACGTATGTCTATTGTTGCATACTTAGTACAGGTCACATGCTACGTATGTCTATTGTTGTATACGTAGTACAGGTCACATGCTACGTATGTCTATTATTGTATACGTAGTACAGGTCACATGCTACGTATGTCTATTGTTGCATACTTAGTACAGGTCACATGCTACGTATGTCTATTGTCGCGTACTTAGTACATTTGTTATTCATCACAGGCTTACATTTTGGATACATATTTTATGATTTACATTAGACATGAACATTTTACATCTTGATGGTTTGGTTTGATTAAGTGATTTAAGTAACGAGGCATGTGCAATATGATACAAGCATGGTGGATACGCCGCTGGTACTTCCTATATATAAGTGTTTGTATGTTATTACATATCGTAGCGTTATTTGAATCATTTCAGTTTGAGATATGTATAACATTTATTACAAATATCATACTTTTCACAAGACATTGATTTACAAACAACTTATCTTATACAAACACATTTTTACATGGTTATTCATTTAACCTGACATTTATTTATACATATCATCTGATCTTATCATTTTTCAAATGATTTACAAAACAAAGCAAATTACAAGGTTCATGACTAAACATTTTCTCAAACATAAGTCATGAAACCTATTTTCACAAAACCTATGTATCTCACAGGCATTTTTATGCTGACGTACCTATTTTCACATGTGTTTTTCAGGAGTTGTTGCATAAGATAATCAAGATACACATAGGCAGACTTGGGCTTTAGTGACAATAAAAGATGCAAGACTAGTTAATTATGTTGTATTTCTTTGTTTGTTAAGACATTGTAACACTTCTAATCAATAAAACGAAACTTCAATTGCCATGGATTTGAAACAATTAATTCTGTTACAACACTCCCCGACATTTCCGCCACGTTTTGTATGTTCCACGTGGTCGGGGTGTGAGAAAGAGTTACTTGTAACTCAAGGGGTCTAACCTCCTCAGGTTGTGTTGGTGGGTTAGCAAAGATTGATACATCAGACCCAGTCAGTTGTTGAGGTATATTCTCATTGATAGGTGATTGAGAAGGACTGGTTAATGCCTGGTTCAAATCAATTGCATCCAACAGCAGTTTAGTTGGTGGGGGAATTGTGGATGTGAAGGGTGGTGTAGAAAGTGGATTTGCCCCGGGTATTGAGCTGTGGATGATAGAAATGAGTGTTTCCAGAGCATCATGATGTGGAGACCCTATTTGTACAACCTGTTCTTTTTGTGAAGAAGCAGGAGGAGTTTCGGTTATGGGTTGAGATATTTGTACCAACTGCTGTGAGGAAGTGGCAGTAGTGGTTTCTTGTGACATTTGTGTTGTCACAGGCAGGGGCTCTGGTATCTCATCCTCCAGAGTTGCCTTTTTGATGGGTTTTGGGTGTTTTTGAGTTTTTCTTTTTGGCTTTTTGGAGATTTTAGGTGTGGGTTTCAAAGCAGTGGTGCTGCTGCTTTGATCACCTTGAGCAGTGGGCTCAGCAGCAGATACCTGAGGAGCAGTTGTAACTGCTAAAATCTGCTCAGGCACCTCTGCTTGTGTTTTACAAGGTGCTAGCATTCTTGAAAAAGTTTCAGTTGTTAAACTGTTTATTTGAGTAGAATCACCTTGGTTTATTACAGCTAAATCATCCTTACTGAATTTCTTTGCAAAATAGTAACTTAAAAACCTTGGAAACAGTAAGAATGATTTTGTTTCAACATTATTAACCAAATCTTTAAAAATTTCCCGAGAATAGTTAAAATTTTCTCCTTGAAGAATTGCATATCCCAGATTTTGAATCTTTAAAGGGATTTCATTGAAAGAAGTGGTTTTGTTTGAAACACATAGTAGGAGGGTATGAAATAAAAATCTGGTTGCAGAAGGAAAATAACCTTTTTGTAAGGTAAGTTTCTTCATCATGGTGGCTTCATACCCTCTCTCAATGAAGTCAGTTTGTAACTCGTTTTTAGTGAAAGAAATTTTACCTTCCTGATCACCGAGTTGAAAGACCTCTGAAATGGATTGTGGCGTGATTTGGACAGCTTTACCCTTTATAAAAGAGTTTATGGTGGTTGCAGTGTCTCCTTGTTTTTCAAGGGTTGCATTCTTCCAGAACTCTCTTTGGGTCGCCAAATAGATTGGTGCATCGGCGGTGAACAAAGTTTTGTACTTTGATTTTGCCATGGTATCAATGATGGAATCGAAAACATTGGTGGTTCCTAGTTTTGTGAAAAGACCTAGGAGATTGTGGGATGGTTTATATGGAATTTCAGTGGAAATTGCCTTTTGAGAGGCTGTTTTCGATGAAGATTTGGATGAGGGTTTTGAAGATGACTTCGATTTTGTCATTTTAAAGATGAATGATCGAAGAAATTTGTGAAAGATGAGATGAAAAACTGCTTTGAGAAGAGAATTTTTAAGAATTCAATTCGACAGTAAAACCCTGTGTTGGTGGTGAGTGGGGGATTTTATCGGGAAGGAAGTGAATGCTGACATGGCAGCCGTTACAAAAGGTCTGACCAATACGTACTGCCCACGTGACAACCCCTGGTGAAAGTGAAGGACAGTACTTTTGTGAAAGTGACTGATGAAAGCAGTGGTATGAAAGCAGTGGATGATTTTCACTATCAGTGGATAGCATATCAGTGGATAAGACACTGCTTTTGAACAACAGAGTTTATCAAAGGAATGAGAGAACAGGGGTTGACTTTCAGCAGTGGACAGACGTTTGAAGTACAGCAGACTTTTGAACAATCAGTGGTTAATGGCAGACTTTTAAGGATTTTAATGAAAAATTTCATTTTTAGCTATTTTTTAGGATGGAGTTTTGATTTTCTGAAAACATTTTGTTGCTTTTATTCATAGAAAAACAAGATGTTGCTTGTTATTCCATGTTTAGCATCCCAATCCTAGAGACCAAGCTTTCAAAAGTGGCTGTATCAAGTGCTTTTGTGAGCACATCAGCCAGCTGGTCTTTAGTTGGGACATGATGCAGAGAAATCAAACCTTTTTCATAGCAATCCCTCACAAAGTGATGTCTGATGTCGATGTGTTTGGTGGTTGAATGGGAAACTGGATTTTTGATGATATTTTCTACGGCCTGGCTGTCCAACATGAGTGGTGTCTTTAAGGCAGTGATACCAAAATCCAGCAACTGATTTTGAAGCCACAGGAGTTGGGCTGTACAGCTTGCAGCAGCAATGTATTCAGCTTCAGCAGTGGATGTTGAAACAGCTACTTGCTTTTTGCTTTGCCATGAAACTAAGCAATCACCTAGAAACTGGCACCCTCCTGATGTGGACTTCCTTGTGGTGTGACATCCAGCAAAGTCACTGTCTGAAAAACCTGAAAGCTTGATGTTCCCATTAGCTGGATACCAGATACCAAGTGTGGGAGCACATTTTATGTATCTGAATATCCTTTTTACAGCAATGAGATTTGATTTTCTGGGAGCTGATTGACTTCTTGCACAGACACATGTTGCAAACATGATGTCTGGTCTAGATGCAGTTAGGTACAATAAAGACCCAATCATGCTTCTATATAGTGTTTGGTCAATCAGCTCATCCTTTTCATCAGACATGACCAGCTTATTTGTTGTCATGGGTGTGCTGCATGGTTTACAATCATTCATATCAAATTTGGTTAAAAGTTCTTTAGCATATTTGCTTTGATGAATGAAAGTTCCATTTTGCATTTGCTGTACTTGGAGACCAAGAAAGCATTGCAGCTCACCCATTGCACTCATTTCAAACTCAGCTGTCATGAGTTCTCTAAACTCTTCACACATTGAGTTACATGTGCTTCCAAAAATAATGTCATCCACATAAATCTGGACAATCATTAAATCCTTCCCTCTCCATTTTAAAAACAGTGTTTTATCAATGGTACCTCTTTTGAAACCATTTGAGAGTAGGAAGTTGGAAAGAGTTTCATACCAGGCCCTTGGTGCTTGTTTCAGGCCATACAAGGCTTTGTTTAGCCTGTAGACATGATCTGGATAAAATGGATCCTCAAAACCTGGAGGTTGACAAACATACACCTCTTCTTGAATTGTACCATAGAGGAAAGCACTTTTGATATCCATTTGAAACACCTTCATATTGTGGTTGACAGCAAAGGCCAGGAACAGTCTAATGGCTTCCAATCTTGCAACAGGGGTAAATGTTTCATCATAATCAATCCCCTCTTCCTGTCTGTAACCTTGAACCACAAGCCTGGCTTTATTCTTGACAACAATACCCCTTTCATCAGTTTTGTTCTTGAAGACCCACTTTGTGCCAATGGGACTAACCTCTTCTGGCAGTGGTACAAGCTCCCATACTTGTTGTCTTTTAAACTGTTGGAGCTCCTCTTGCATGGCTTCTACCCAGTTGTTGTCTTTCAGTGCCTCTTGGTACTTGACTGGCTGATGGAGTGCTAGAAAACCAGCAAAAAGACAAATGTTTTGGGTTTGGCTTCTTGTGAGCACCCCTTCATTTATGTTGCCAATGATTTGATCAGGTGGATGAGAACTCAAGAAGAATAAATCTCCTTGGTATGGTATGATGGCATTGGTTGGTGAAGGCTGCAAATGTGTGTCATCTGAGCTAACCACTGCTGGGGACTTTGATGATCCAGTAGTGGCTTCAAAAGGTGGTGGAATAGGAGGTAATGAAGTGGACAGCTGCTGACTTTTATCCACTGTTTGAGGACTTTTGTCAGCAGTGTTTGAGGATGTGGAAGCAATGGTTGATGGGCTACTTTGGTCAACAACTGTTGAGGTAGCAGTGGTTGAGCTTTGACAACTGTTTTGAACAGCTGGTGCTTTTCCCTTTGTGGCAGACCTTTGAGGGATGATGATTTCATACCCATAGTCTGGTGTTGTATCCTGTGATGGACCTGCACTGTTAGTCTTGACAGCAGTATTTTCAAATGTAAAATTTTCAAGATCAAACAGATCTGCAGGATTTGCTGGGATTTTCATTGATGAAAGTTCATTGAACTTTACATTCAAAGTCTCCTCCACTGCCTTGGTCTGTGTATTGAATACTTTGTAGGCCTTGGCAGTGGTTGAGTATCCCAGATGATAACCACAATCAATTTTGGCTGCAAATTTTGAAATGGAATCTTTTAAGTTCAAAATAAAGCATGGGCAGCCAAACACTTTGAAATATGAGATCAGTGGTTTGATTTTATACAGAATTTCATAAGCAGTCTTTTTGTGCCTAGGGTTTATTAAAACTCTGTTCTGAACATAGCAAGCAGTGTTTACTGCCTCTGCCCAGAAAGTTAATGGCAAACCTGAATCTGCAAGCATGGTTCTGGCAGCCTCAATCAAAGTTTTGTTCTTCCTTTCCACTACCCCATTCTGCTCTGGTGTTCTAGGGATGCTGTACTGCCTTACAATCCCTTTCTTCACACAGAAGGCATCCAACTCCTTATTTTTAAATTCTGTGCCATTGTCACTCCTAAAGCTTTTCACTGGAAGGTCAAATTGCTTTTCAACCTGTGTCACAAAGTCTTGCAAAATGCCTGCAGTCTCATCTTTTGAGTGTAAAAAGAAAGTCCATGTAAACCTAGAAAAGTCATCAACAATAACCAAACAATATCTTTTCTTTTTGAGGCTCATGACTTGAACTGGGCCAAACAAATCCATGTGTAGCATTTGCAAACACTGGGTTGTTTTGGACTCTTAAATGGACTTGTAAGAACTTTTATGTTGTTTTCCTTTTAAACAGGAAATGCAATGTTCAGGACATGAAAACAATTTTTGTGGTAGGCCTCTCACCAAACCATTTTTTGAAATTTCTGTGATTGTCTTAAGATTTGTGTGCCCCAGCTTTCTGTGCCAAAGTTCTGTCTCTTTGTTAGAGGCAGCTGAGAACAGACAGGCATCAGCTCTGGGACACACTTTTCACATGTCAACAACATAAACATTGCCACTTCTTTGAGCAACAAGTTTAGTTTGACCAGTTTTGATTATTGCTTCAATCTTTTTGACCATTTCTGGTCCAACAATCCTACAACAATCTTTTGTGAAGAATGACCCAAACCCTTTGTCACTCATTTGTGATACACTCAGAAGGTTGAATTTTAGATTGTCTATCAGATTGACATTTTCAAATTTTACATTTCCAGATTGCACTGTACCAGACCCCAGAACTTTTCCTTTACTATTATTCCCAAAGGATATATCACCCCCTCCATGGATTTTAAAGTCTTTGAGGAGGGCTTTACATCCTGTCATGTGCCTGGAACCTCCACTATCTACATACCAAAGACTATCAAAGCATGCAGAAGCTCCCTGCACATGAAGTAAAAGGATTAGTTCATTAGGGTCTCCAAAGCCAGCAGGGCTTTGGATGGGGTCTCAACAGTGTCTGGGATGGATGCAGAATGATGGACAGTGGTTAGGTCAGGGGTTTGAACTGTTTTAGGACAGTGTTTCTCTAACCACTGTTGTGGGTCCTGACCAATCATCTGCTGGTAACCAAAAGGATGCCTGTTCACTCTGGGTTTAGAGGGCCTTTTGTAGGCCTCATAAACGTGTGGAATCCTTTGGTAGGACTGTTTTTCCTTGCCTTTTCTGAACTGATTAGCAGGGGGTGCATCAGTAACCTGAACATCTCTTTTGACAGATGTTTGGTTCAGCTGTTTTGTGACAGCTATTTGAACTGGCACAAACAGTGGTTGTTTCTTGGTGAACTTGACAGATGATGATGATGATGATGGACTCAAGGATGTTTTAGCCATGTACTCATTCTTTTTCACATCAAAGTTTTTGAGATACACACATGCTTGAGTTTTGTGGTTTGTTTTACCACAAACAATGCAACTTTCTGCTGAAACAATGACACTTGTTCTGTTTAAATCATAAGCTTTCAAGTGGAAACAGTCTTTTGTTAGATGATTCCTTTTCTCACAGAATTCACAAAACAAGTTATCAATTTTTTCTTTCTTCTTTCTCTTTTCAGACTCCTTTGCAGCAGAGGTTTTAACCACTGCTGGGATGTCCTTGAGAGGTATGACTTTAGCTTTTGGAGCTTTAACACCATCAGTTGATGTAAAGTCCATTGGCTTGAAATTTTCAAGAATATCACACTCGTCAGACCAAGTGGGTTTAAACTGATATTTTTCAAGTTCTTCAAAAGTAGAAGAACTCCTTGTTCTGCCAAGTGTGATTTTGTTACCAAGTTTGTTAGTGATTTTCACTTCTTGGCCATTCTTGTTTGTGGGGATGAACTCAGTGGCTTCATCAGTGGTTTGGACAGATTTTTCAAAAGCAATATGTTCATCATCATATTTTCTATAACCAACCCCAAATTTTACATTGCTTTCAATCTGTTTAGCAAGCATCACCTCATATCCTCTGCAGGATTCCACCCATCTTTCACAAGTAATCTGGGTGGATTCCAACTCCTTTTTGCAAACTTGGTATTTTTCTACCATGGTTTGAAGTTGGGTTTTGGTTATGCTTTGCTCTTCTTTTAGACAGCTGATCTCTTTTTCCTTTTCAGTTAATTTGTTTTTAAGTTCTTTTAAGGACTTTTCAAATTTAACCTCATCAGTCAAGATTTTATCCCGAAGGTTTTCATTCACGTCTTTGATGTTAGCAAAAGCAATTATGCAATTGTCAGAACACAGTTTTTCAAGAACTTGAGGAGATACCTTGGCAGCTGCCATCATTGCACAATCACATTGATGATCTTCCTCATCATCAGCTTTCACCTTCTTTTCACCAGCCTTTTCTTCCTTCTCTTCTTCTTTGTCCTCTTCGGACCATGGATCTGTCATTGGTTCAATCAGGGTACCTGAACTTTCTCCCAACAGTAGTTCACCAGCCACAGCAGTAACCACTGCTTCAGTCACCTCATCCACTGTTTCAAAGCTCAGCTGTTCCTCCTCAGTTTCAACCCCCTCCTATATTGACTCTAATGCCATCAAACAAAATTCATTATGAGAAGAATCATTAGAAGCATAGAGTGCAAAATTTTCATCACTAAGGTCTTCAGGCATACTGCTCCAGTCAACAAACCCTTGAGTGAAAAAACTTTGTTGATCTGGTTGTACTGCTGCTGGAGCAGTGGTTTGAGGTGCAGGCTGCACTTGTGCCTGGGGGACAGGGGTTTGAACATATTGGATTTGTGGAACAGTAGTTTGGACATAGTGTACTGGCACAGGGGCAGCAGCATAGTGAGCAGTGTTCACTTGAGCTGCTGGGGCATACTGGGCATAGTGCACAGTGCTTTGGTTTTGAGGTCTAGGATTTGAGCTAGGATGAGTAATTATGGGACCAGTAGTTTGACTCCTACATTCCCTAGCGAAATGTCCCAACCTATTACACTTGTAGCACTTGATTTTCGATTTATCCAACCCAACCCTTAGATTCCCATGCAAACCTGGGAATTTTCGCCCTGTTCTTTTGTAAAATTTGCTAGTTCTAACACTTAGCAAAGCCAGTTGGTGCAGGATGTCCATTTCCTCTAAGTCAGTGGGATCGAAATGTTGTAAATCATTGAGTTCAAAGCTTAGATTATCTGACATCTGGTTTTCGTTAGCAGTGAATGCATAACTTGCAGAGTGAGGATCAGGGTTGTTAAAATTTGCACCAGCAGTTATGTCAATGAAGTGATCATAACCCTGATCCTTACCACTGCTCCCAGATTCTTCTTGACCCAGAAGAGCAGTATTACCGAAAGTGTAATCATCAGTAACTTTTCCTGACTCTTGTAACCTCCTTTTCTGGTTCAACTCCCTTTCGTAGGTCAGGAGTCGACCGTGGAGTTGGGTCAAGGTCAGATCCTTGAACTCAGGTGAGTTTCGGGTGACAAAAGCTATGGTGTCCCATTTTTCTGGCAGTGACCTGAGGAACCTGCTATTTTGAGTTGAGTTTGTAAAAGTGGTGTTAACAAGCCTCAGTTCACTGATGAGACAACTGAAACGCTCAAATTGTTGCGTTAGTGATTCACCTTTAACGTAACAAAATGTTTCATACTGTTGGTTCAGGATTTCCCTGTTGTTTTCTATGACTTCTTCGGTTCCCCCAAACTGTTCCTTAAGTGCGTCCCATAACTCTTTGGCACTGTTACAGTGTAACAGTCCAGCATATATCTCATTGGGCAGCGCTGATGCTATGATGCTAAATGCTTTAGCATCCAGTTCGATCTTTTGAAAGTCGGTTTTGGTATAATTTTCAACTGGTTTTGGAACGAACTTTTTAGCATCTTCAGCGCTTGGCACTGAAGGAACATGGGGACCATAAATGACAGACCTCCAACAACCTGTGCTTTGTTGAGCAAGGATGTGACCCATCCTCCTCTGCCAGATGTTGTACTCATTTCTTTTTAGCATAGGTGGTTTAAAAAGTGAGCCGATGTTGTTTTTATCATCTTGAGATTGTGACGTCATTCTTGTTGTTTTACAGACACTGAGAAATCAACTTTAATGATGATTAATCCTTGCTCTGTTTTTCAACGGACGAACAAACGATCAGTATCAACTATTATGAGCCGAACTATTTATGTCAAAATGATTGTTAAATCAAATTTGACTGTCCAAGCTCTGATACCAATTGTTGGATCTGAGTTTGTTTCTGATTGTATTTTTGTTTGAAATTAAGATGGAAATGAAAGAGTTGTGCAGCGGAATTAATATGAAAACAAACTTTGCATACAATCAAACGAGAGTATTGCTTTGATCAAGACATTTTCAACAAGGAATCGAATGATTGAATTAACTTTCAACAACGATTACAAGTAATGCTTGAATACAAACTCCCCCTCAGCCAGAGCTCAGCGTTTGTCCGTGCAAAGAAGACGGTATTGCAAGAGCTAATAGAACAGTACAAAGTACTGAACTATTTATAGGCACTAGCAAACCACTGAGCATCTTAACTGACGTCACCATGAAAGAGACATCTAACCTCCTAACAAACTCTAACCTCTGATCTATACAAACACTGATGTACTAACTACTGCTATTACAATTCATTGCATAAAAGACACTTAAACAGCTGCTGCATCCTTCCACTGCTGTGAACCCAACAGTGCTTGTCCGGATCAGCAGTACTAGACTCAAGGCAGTAGATTGAATCAGCAGAGCTTTGGTCTTCCATCAGTCTTTGACATTGGGCAGTAGATGCAAGGCAGCAGTTGTAGGTCAGCACTTAGTAAGATCAGCAGATAGGAGGTCAGCAGATATGAAACCACTTTCAAGGGGAGAGATTTGTATGTAAACATCTGCTTATTCTGGATCCACTGCTCTGATCCAGTTTTGGCTTTAATTATCTGTTCCTCTGATAGGGTTCAATCCCAACAACTCCTTTTCAAAATATATACTTTTTCCAAATTAAAAATCAACTTAATTTAAAGTGTAGAATAAATTACTAGTTGTGTAGGATAAATTACGAGTTGTGAAGGATATATTTCGAGGTGTGTAGGATAAATTTCGACTGTGTAGGATAAAATTCTATAATGTGTAGGGTATATGTAGGAAAATTTTGATATGTGTAGGTTTTATAGATTATATGTAGGATAATTAATGATTAGTTGACTAATTAATTAAAGAGAGAAAAATTAATAATATGAATTATAAATGAAATAGTAGTTTACTAATATGCCCTTTTTTCTTTTTGTTCTCACATTAAATTTCTTCTCAAATGAACCTTCCCCAGGGTAAGGTTCATTTGAGAAGAAATTTAATCTGAGAAGAAAAAGAAGAAAGGGCATATTAGTAAAATACTATTTCATTTATAACTCATGTCATTAATTTTTAACTCTTTAGTTAATTAGTCAAAGAAATCATTAATTATCCTACATATAATCTACAAAACCTACACATATCAATTTTTTCCTACATTTACCAACAAATTATAGAATTTTATCCTACACAGTCGAAATTTATCCTACACACCTCGAAATATATCCTACACAACTCGTAATTTATCCTACTCAAGTAGTAATTTATTATACACTTGAAATTAAGTTGTTTTTTTAATTTGGAAAAAGTATATATTTTGAAAAGGAGTTACAAATTTAATTTAGTTAGTTATTAAAGTGGAAGAATAAAAATTAATGATTTTTGTAAGTTTGCCAATATACCCTTATATTAAAATAAAATGCAAATATTAAATGAAGTGAAATGAAGCATTTTTATTGGTTGAAACTTCT